>APFE030914993.1:65930-84865 GCA_000404065.3 Pinus taeda | reverse complement strand
TTGGTGTTGTTTTAATGCAGATGAAAGACCCATTGCTTTTGAAAGTCGTCCAATCAAGGGAAAGTTTTTACACAAAGCTATTTATGAGAAGGAAATGTTGGCAATACTCCATGCACTTAAGAATGGCGACCCTACCTAATGGGAAGACACTTCAAGGTAAAAACGGATCATGATAGCCTTAAATACTTTTTAGAACAAAGATTATCCTCTGAAGAGCACAAAAGTGGGTCACAAAGATGTTGGGTTATGACTTTGAAATCATCTACAAAAAAGGGAAGCAAAATGTGGTGGCAGATGCACTCTCAAGAAAGGATGAGGATGTGGAAGCATTGTGTGCGCCATTTCTATTATCCAACCAGATTGGATAAATGAAGCAAGGGAGGAATGGAATAATGACGAAGAAGTGTGGGCACTTATTCAAAAGTTACAACCAAGGTTCCAATACATCTGATACATTTTAGCTGGCAAAATGATTCGTTATGGTACACAAGATCGCTATACCTCTGTAAGTAATTCCCAGCTAAACACAAAAAGATTCTTATGGATTGCACACTTCTCCCTTAGGAGGGCACTCAGGATTTTTAAAAAACTTACCCACGAGGGTTAAGAAGGAATTTTTTTTGGAGGGCCTTAAATCAAATATTCAAAAGTTTGTGGTGGAATGTTTGGTTTGCCAACAAAATAAAGTTGAAACAATTAAGACACTAGGTCTATTACAACCTTTTTCCATTCCAAGCCACGTTGGGAGGAGGTTTCAATGGATTTTATCACAGGTTTACCCAAGTCTGAGGGAAAGAGTGTCATCATGGTGGTAGTTGACAGACTTACCAAGTATGCACACTTTTGTGCATTATCACATCCATTTAAAGCCAGTACAGTTTCTAGTGCATTTATGGAAACAATTCAAAAGCTACATGGAAACCCAAAGATTATTGTAAGTGACAGAGATCCCATTTTCACTGGAAATTTTTGGACAGAATTATTTTCTTGTCGTGGTACTCAGTTAGCTCATAGCTCATCTTATCATCCTCAATCTGATGGGCAAACTGAGATAGTAAACAAATGTTTGGAAGGATATCTTCGTTGCTTTGTATCTGACAAACAAACACAATGGGTCAAATGGTTGCCTCTGGCTGAATGGTGGTATAACACTTCCTTCCATACAGCAACAAAAATGACCCCATTTATGGCACTTTATTGGTATCAGCCACCATCCATCACATCATATTTAAGAGAAAATTCTAAGGTTCAAGCAGTGGAACATCACATCGAACATCAACAACAAGTCCTCCAACTCTTAAAGGATAACCTCGTGTTGGCACAGAATAGAATGAAACAACAGGCATATCAACATCGCAGTGAAAGAAGTTTTGATGTAGGTGATTGGGTATTCCTACGGCTACAACCATATAAGCAAATGTCGCTCAAGCAAGTTAAGAAGGACAATAAATTATCGCCAAAGTATTACGGTCTGTACAAGGTGTTGCAAAAGATTGGTACTATGGCATACAAATTGGAGCTTCCTGCAGCTTCTCGATTGCACCCAGTTTTTCATGTTTCATGTTTAAAGAAGGTTATAGGCGACAAGCTCCCAGTTCAAACAATATTGCCAGAACTTGACGAGGAAGGAAAAATTATATTGGAACCGGAAGCAGTCACAGAAACAAGAACTCGGCAGCTACGAAATCGATCAATTTCAGGGTATCTTATCAAGTGGAAGAACTTATCCGCTGAAGATTCCACATGGGAGGATGAGAATTTTATACAGAAGCATCCAAAACTACTCAAGCATTGAGGACAACACTTTTTTGAAGGAGAGGGGCATGTTGGGTCCCTATAATACTAGTGACTACCCCATTACTATTGTAGTTGTACCCCTTATTAATATTGTTGTGCTCCTATTGTCCCCATATTGTTATTACTGGGCCCTATAGAATCCCTCTATTGTTATTTTTGTGGCTTCATATTATTATTGTTAGGTCGGCTGGGTTATATTGTGACTCCTTAGACTCCTATATATAGAAAGAAGGTTTTATCATTTGAACCATCGAAGAATTGCTCATTTATGTAATGTAAAGGAGGTTGCCCCCTCGAAGAGGTTGAATTCTAAGGCGTTGATCTATCTTTTCTTGAGCTGGTTTCATAACAGTATCCTTTCCTCAACTGCTTGGAAAACGCTTGGTTTGCCATTGCTTCTGCCTAAGATTCGAAATCTGTCAGGCTTCAATAAAGGAACCAGTCGACCATTAGGGATCCTTCCAAATTTGCCTATAACTTTGAGAAGCAAAATTGTTTATCTGAACGTGATGGTAGTCCAAGGGCCATTAGATTACAATCTACGCCTTGGGCATGACTACATTTATAGCATGGGAGCTATTTTTTCCTCACTCTTTCGAGTGATGTGTTTCTTGCATGAAGGAAAAGTGGTCCAGCTCATAGGCCAGCTTTCATTCTCTGGTTCAAACACAACTGCTATTCAAGTGCGATCCCTAACTAGTCCTTTTGCACAAGGAATGTATCATCAACCTCCAGTCTATCCACTTGATGTGCGCGAGTGATTCGGTGAATGTGACTAAACCCAGGGGGCATGCGCCCTGGTCTGCTTAGGCAAGAAAACCCCATATATAAGGTAGGTTTCCCATAGGATATATGACTAGTCTGACACACTCGTCCATTTAGGAAAATGGGATTAGACTGGAATAGGATTCCCTCTTCAAAGGTTATGTGATTGGAAGTGGATTCGGCCCTTTCACCTTTGTCTATTTTGATGGACAGAGCCAAGGAAGTGTTTTGTCTGCAAATGTGAATAAAACAATCTTGCAAATGCAAGAACTTCCATATGGTAACCTAGAAACTCTACTTTATACCTAGAGGCATGCAAAACTTTTGCTTGCAAGTGAAAATCGACCTTTTATTTTCTTAGTTTGTAGGCTTATTTTCTTAGTTTGTAGGCTCTCAACCCTTTAAACTCATAGGTCGGTCGTTCCTAGTTTGCATATAAAAGGCTCTGGAGCAATGTTGCACATGGGGCAAGCTCCCTAAAAAATGAACCTACTGATGAGAGACATCCTTATTATACGACTGGCATGAGCAATGTTTCCACAAAGTTCAAGCTCGTTAAAAAATAAACCTAGCTATGAGCATGTGTTTCCCAAGAGTTTAAGCTCATTAAAAAATGAACCCACCCTTCGGTAAATAACCTTTGTGATCGCATTGCTATCAGCTTTTGAGCCTTTGTCGTGTTCTTACCATCACCTCCACTTTTTTGACGATCATGTGCCTCCACTTGATTGTTTACCCTTTTGAGGAACAATTACGACGAGTGATTATGTTAGCCACCTTCTTTATACCGCTGTTATTGAAAAGTTCCAAACCTTACTTGGAACTAGATGCTACGCGAAAATATCACTCGTTCCTCAAAGACGAGTCTCTTTTAAGCTCTTTTTAGACTCGTAAAATATAAAAATATTGTCGAGCAATTGGCCTCTCTAGCTCATTAAAGTGATTGGAAGTTCCATTCCTCCTCTATATTTTAATCTTTTTGGGCCTGAGGGATCATTACACAAAAATATCGAGCACTTGTCCTTTTTGGCTCATTAAAGTAATCGGAAAAGTCATCCCTTTCATATTATTTTATACTTTTTCAGACTTAAGGAATTATACTACGAAAAATGATTACTAGAGTTTCCTTTCCGTCTCTTTTCAGACTCTCTAAAATTGAAAAGGATCGAGTTATCTTTGTCATTAAACTCGTTAAAACAATAGCGACAAACTTGTCCATGCAGACAAGAGCGAGTTTCACTGTCGCTAGGCTCGCTAAAACATAGCGACAGGTTTTCCCGAAGGGAAAATTATAGAATAAGCATATGTTATCCTCCTCAAGCTTGACAAAAATAAAGAGGTACTGGTCAGCAATGACAGGGAAAAAATTCGGAAGAAAACTTGAAGAACTTCATTGGTAGCAGGTCGCTCTTGAACATGACACTTTCACTCCATCACCATGATTGAGTTGGGTTGGGTTATTCCATTCACCGGTCATATCACCATTGGTCCTCCGTACCATCCATTTTTGGGGTTAATTCTACCAATCCATTTTGGTGTCACCGATATGTTCAAGAGAATTTTCTTAGAGAATTCACCAACCCAGCTAATGCCTCATCCACTGCAATACCTTCACGCTTCATTCTTTCATGACTGCCACCCTGAACCTTGTATCATCAGATCGTTTTCACCTCCACAAAATCATTTGCTCTATTTCGTGTCGTAGATGTGGGATTCATTAAGGCCCTCCTACGACGGGCACTTCTTGTCGACATCAACTCATTATCCAAGAAGTTGACTTAGGAACAACCATTTCAGTACTTTGAAGCTTGCATGCCTCAATGGAAAGTTTCTCACTTCCGGCGACAGGCTTACATCAATGGCTTTCGACCGAAAGATTTTGCATGGTGTTTGACATCAACTCTTGTATTCACACCACGTGAATTGTACTGTAGTACCTTGAGGGTCATTATCATTATCAGTGATTCCTCTCACACCTGTTAACAGCGTACATCATTGGCTAGTAATCACGCGATGTCTTTCCATGTTTGACATTAGAACATATTTTCACATGGATCAACTTATACTTCGGGAAAAGATTGAATGAGTTTGAAGTCCCCAAATCTAGTTTCATCCATCAGGGCTGTGATATATTCAGGAAAATAAAGACATCAAATGTACATCATAGTTGCACAGATGATCATCCAAGCCAAAGGATGATGGCTCTACTAGAATCATCAGTCTGCCACACAGACGGTTGTCTATCCTATGTACATGAAAATGAATTTATAAAGCTGAGCATGGGAATGCCTGTCTCAGCTAGATCATGAAAATATGATGAAGATAATGTATTGTATTGTATCTTATTACAGGTCACCTTCCAGTTCGAAAAACCTCGGATCCTCATGATAAAGAATTTCACCCGACATCAGAAGATTTACGACCTCATGGTTTAGGGGGCAACTGCTATAGACATATTTGGGCACTGCAACCCCAATCACATATGTCCATAAACCAAGGGATTCTAAATCCCTAAAAGTGTTGTTTCATACCCTAAAAGAACAAGGTCAGCTGATTACATCATTTCCCATAAGTTCTCCCTGAAAACCAGCTCAGAACTGGTCAAAACTGGACCATCTCACCTGCTCCATGGTCAGGGTGCGATGCATCTCACCTATTTCACACGGGGGGTGCGATGCATACTAAAAAGCCCTTCTGTAGGGTCCAATGAGCGAGAGCCAACAAATGACAGAGGTATTTTTCTATGTGGAAACCCAGAGAATCTTCTAGAAACTACTCATATGACACTTGCCTCTCTGAATTCACCCAGGGATGAGTAAGAGATCATGAAATCTCCAAGTGGAACCAAGAACTATCAGTGAAATGACACTAATCAAAATCCCAAAAGCTGACTCACCCACCTACAAATATATATTTATGGATCCCTCATCTTAGAGATCCAGGGGGCCTGAATTTTGTATTTTGTAAGGAAGTGCTGTTGGTTTCTCTATGCAACATTGTATTGTTGGGTGATCTAACTTTTCATGAGGTGAAAAGGGCTTTCATGCTGGGAGGATGGCGTTGGATCAGATAGTTTGGTTGTAATCCTCTCTTCTACTACTTCTATCTATAAAGCTATTTGAGTTTTCCTCCATATACTTGTATATCTATGAATCTTGTATTTGTGTATGCATTTGTATGGTTAATATACATCTGATCCTATATTATTTATGGTTATAGATCTCTATGCTTTGATGGTATTTTTCTACTTTGACTCTACAGCTGTTCTTTGAAGCGGGACAAGTGAGAAAGGAGTGGTGAAAGTACTATCAAGGGAGAGAGGAAACAAGCAAGGAGACTAGCGAAAGACTGAGGTTGGTACTCTCTGCTTCTCTTGCATCTATCTCTCATAAAGGAAAACACAAGTGACTTTGAATTTTTTGTTTCTAAGATAGCTACTCGTCTTAGTAGGACTAGCAGCTCTAAATAGACACTAGTTTTCCTAATAACACTATTTCTCTCTGTTGAATTATTGAAGATAAAAGAAGATTTTATCAAAGGGTTTCCCTAGATTGGGGTTTTTCCCTAACTATCCGCCACATCTTGTGTCTCTTGTCTTGGCTTGTTTTCTGTTGATCGCTTAATGTTCTATCCACACAATACTTATGTACAAGTGATTGCTAATCTGTGGATAATAATAAGAAATATAAGTAAACTGCTCTAAGCATAGAACATACCATAATTTAACACATCTCCTCCGTCAGCAAGGATGAGACTATTTCATCAAACTATAAGGCAGTTGCATTGCTACCTATTGTAATAACCAGACTATCCCACGAATCTGATAGAGAACAAAACAAATTGATGCACTTATCTTCATCTAAAATTTTAATATCAATAGATAATAACTGACTTACCACAGTATTAAATGCGTTCAAATGTTCTGTCATCAAGTCTCCATCTTTCATCCTCAGGTTATACAACTTTTTTCGTAGGAATAGTTTAATCACCAAAGACTTAGATTGGTACAATGTCCCTAACTTGTCCCACAAAGCCTTCGTCGTAGCTTCCCCTAATACATTCAACGATACTGAATCTGAGACGCACAATCGTATTGTGCTCTTAGCCTTCCGATCCAAATTCTTCCATTCTTCATCAAACACTCTCGTTGGTTTAGTACTTGGATCTACCGTGACCCACTAATCTTTATCCACCAACAAATCTTCCATCTTGAGTTTCCATAACTCAAAAATATAACCATTAAATTTCTCGATCTCTATCTTTCCACTACTCGCCATCCTCTTTCACCACCAGAATCGATCCCACAAATCTCCCATTGAACAGGATCTACCACAGGCCCGAGCGAAACCCCTCAGCAACAAAGGTGTCCCCTTGAAGCCAAAACACTCTTATACCAAATGTAGGTTTTAACCCTATACAGAAATTACCTACATACGAATTCTAAAACACAGAAAATAAACAATGCGAGAGCATAACACATAAAACACATATACATAGAGATTTTCCCCTAGATCCCAAAACTGAGATTACCAGCTTGATTTTTCATTATTTTTTTTTCAATGTTACAATAGATATTTATACATGTCGAAGCATCCAATACCATGGGTTGAAAACCATCACATCCAAAACCATGGACCGAAAACCATCGCGTCCAAAACCATGTGCGAAAAATCATGAACAAAACCATAGGTAGGTCTGCCAAACCTAATATAGGGTCCAAAAACAAAATTTTTTGAGGCGCTTCCCCAGACCCCACAGAGTGGGGTTACTTGCACCCCTCAATCCCCTTATGACACCCCGCGCTACGTAATCGATGCAATGAATGGGGGGCTCCGCCCCCCTTCTAACCCCCTAGTTAACTATGTGGGCTAGTTGTGGAAAGAATATAACACAACCCAACAATGTGGCAGGTGGATTGGGGATGATGGTGGATGGTTAGATGGCTTCAGAGGCAAGTAGGGGCCTTCTCCTATCTTCCTAGGTGATTTTTACATGATTCGACCTTAGAACAGGCCACTAGAGGTCAACCTACAGGATGTCCTAATGCCTCCTACAGGATGTCCTAATGCTCCTACAGGATCCCCTGTATTCCTGTAGGATACAACCAAGGGCAAGAGGAAGAAATTTGAAGGTGGTGTAAGGCTTAGAGAAGGTGAATGGTGAGATAAATGAGGCAAAGGAGTGGCTAGGACTCCTTCAGAGCTCAAAACAAAGTTTGTGAGATGGTTGGATTTACTCAACAAGCTTGGAGAAGTATTCTTCTTGAATGATGAATTTGGTGAAGGATATAGCAGAAAAAGTGATGATCATGGATGGATGAGGTTAGGATGGGGTTGTTGGTCATAAAATGTATCTGTACTGCTAAAACTCATGCACTGCATCAATCATTGACATTTATCCATAAATCATGTAAACAAGAAGGATTTCAATTAACTAAGGAAAAATAGAATTCTATTATCTAGTTGCCTATTTCATGCATGGGAAAACTTGCAGAATAATGTGAAACCTTTATGAGATCTAATGCAAGTTTGAAGACACCAGAAATGACACTTAAATCCTATTCTTGAAAACTAGTAAAATGCTAGCCTAAGTAACAGAAAACCCTAAATTCCATGAGAAACTAGAATTCTATATTTTTGGGGCTGCATAGGAGTTCTTTCCTCAAACCATGGTCCCTAAAGGGAGGAGTGAGGCAAAAGCTACCTACTATTAGCATTTTGATATTCCTTTATCTTCCTAAGTTGATGCTGAAGTAATGCACAAATGGAAGAAAACTATTTAAATCCACAACTACTTGCAAGGAAATGATGCTAAAGACAATTCAACCATTAATCTATGAAATCAACTAAGCATACAAATATAAGCAGAGGAGCCTTTACTTCTAGGATTGGGCCCTAACCCAAGAGCTTCAACCCTCTGAGTCAACTCAGTTCTAGATGAAGGAAATGCTCATTCTCATTATCAAATCAGAAAATTACATAACATTTTCTTCCACAAGTCTTGAACTTGAAAAATGCTTGGTGCTTTTACATCAAAAATTCAAATCCTAATGAGGCTCTAGGCCTCCTTATTTATACAACTAAAGTCTCCAATGAATTCCTTAAATCTAGGGAGGCTTATCTCCCAAACGCAAGATGATCTAGATCTTTAACTGTCATTGGGTTGACTTCCTTTTGATATTCATGGCTCGACTACTTGCAACTCTGAGCTAGTGTGATTTGATGGAGGAATCTTTGAATGAGTGAGGAGTAAATGAGAAGGATTTAACTCCTACAATCTATCATCCTTGTCTCATTCGATTTTATGCCCTTAATTAGCCAAAATTTCCATGATTTGCTCTCAAAAACCTCCAATCAATGCACGTTAGTCCACTAAGCATAACATCTCACTTTTACTCATCTCATTAAGAAAAATATAATCAAAATATGTAAAGAATTATGAGAAGAGTTGATTTAAATAATCTAGGAGGTGTATTAAGGTCCATATAGTTACCCAGTGATGAGGCTCATCTCTCACTTCTTGTACTTAGCATTGGATCTGTTAGGGCCTAAATCTACCTCAGGCTGAGAAAGGCAGGTCTAGGGTAACACCAAACCACGCTTAACCTGGTAGCTAGCCCTACCAAGTCGGGAGAGGGCTCTCTCCTTGTCAATATCAAATAAAATATGGCAAGTAAGGCTTGAGATGACTGATATGAATACTAATTTTAGGCTAGGTATGCTTTCTCGAAGGAATTTGTTTTTTAATGGTTGGTTGCTGGATCAGATGGGGAAGGCAGCTTTGGGTGTAGGAAATCAACTTCAATTTTCAAAGTTTTCTATGGGGTGAGGTAGGAAAGTGTTTTAGCACTTTGAAATGAGTGTAATGGTGAGTCTAAAGACTAGTGAGGAGCTAGAGAGGGCATTCAAGTGTCATGAGTCCTCTTCAAATAGTAGAAAACATGTAAAACTAAATAAACCCCAACGTAGAGCACTGAAACATCAATGAGTTCCACCTTTTAAACTTGATTCATTTAGTTATGCAGAAAGAGAGATATAATGGCACACATAAACATAAGATAAACTAAATTACAGGGAAGAAAACAATGGTAATTCACATTACTACAAGAATCCCACAAAATGTTGCAAAACCTTGGTTTATTTCCTTGCCAAATTGCAGAAGTGATGTACAAAATAGCTCAATGCATCCACAAGAGTCCAACCTTTACAAATGACTAATAAAGTAAATAATATAGGCTTCAAACCACCTATGCTAGCCATCAGGGGTCAAATCCAAGAGTCAAGGAGCTGTTTCAACAACATCTAAACTAGGAACTAGAAAATAGGCAGTGTAATAGCTTGCCTCTAAAACTATGGAAACTGATTCATTCAACCTCAAACCACCTCTAACTGATGTATCAACCCCCTCAAGTAATTTTTCATCATATTACATCATTAAACATCACAAATTTACCAAGGAGAAGATAAAAAGTCAATTGATAGTCAAACTGGGCGAAATTCTGAGTTTTTGGGCAAAATTGGCAAAAATTTGCCTGATGCATAGTTCTTTTTCTAGGCCACGTTTGGAAGGGTTCTCGAAGTCAAAATCTGGTGCAGGATAGCTCTTTGGAAAGCCCTACCTGTCTAGTTTTTGGAACACTTTTAATTTTCTTATTTGGAGATCATTGGTCTCCTCAAAAGTTGACTCTCTCAAGGCTGGTTCCTGTGTGTCCAAAAAGTGGCAGAGAGGGCATTTTTTGAGTGTTTTTTGCCCTTTTGGTGGCCCAGATCTCATCCAAATTTTATGAAACTTTCTGGGTTTCACTTTTTTTCCATGATGAGTCCAAAAATGTAAGCCATTTTTAAAAATACTAAGCCAACTCAATGCGCAGTGCCACATCAGCGTAAAATTCATGTGTTTCCTAACTCAAAAAATCAAAATTTACAAAAGTTTTCCAAAATATGCCCAATTTTGGCTCAAATGTACTTCATTGGTTACTTTTTTGGGAAAGTGTAACATCAGCCATGATCTGAAGTTTTTCACACCTCTTGTTGCTTCTTAAAGCCCTCCTTAATCTTGCCTTAAGGTGCTTGATCCTCTTGTTGCATATTCTATTCCGGATCCAATAATGATGTGCCATATGCCTTAGCACCTTGTTGTCTCTGTTGGATTTCTTTAGAAGACCCTCAAGCTGAATATTTACCCTCTCAAGCCATATTTCTCTCTCATTAGCCACTTCTTGTTCAACTTGAGTCAAGGGAACTGGATGCTTCTCTACCATTTCATAAAAATCAAAACATGACTGATGTCTGAAACATGTGATGGCTAATGGGCAATCAAGAAGTTCACTCATGTTGATAGGTTCGTCTCTAATAATTTTTCCACCTTTTTGAGGCTTCCTTTGTTGCAAATTTCTTTCTCTTGAGCTATCACTATGCATGTCCTTTTCAAAATCATACTCACTGCTTCTTTCCATTATGCTTGTCTTAATGATGTAATGTGATGATGGTATAGTGAACAGTGACAATGGGTGGGGACAAAGAAGATGAGTATGAAGAGATTTTTCAAATTTGAAATGGATTAGGGGAATGAAGGGATAGGTTTTAGGAAATTAGGGTTTTGTGAAGGGATTTAGGGTTTGATGAAGGGAATGAGTTGTTTTAGGGGAGTGGGATATGGGAAAGAGGATAAATGGAGTGATTTAGGGAAATGGAAGAGAGAAAATGGTTTTAATGATGTTGGTTGTGATTATGGAGTGAAATTTGTACAATGAAATGGAAAATAATGAATACAAGCTAGGGTTTTAGTTTTAAGAAGCAAAACTCATGAAGAAAACATGAAGAAGACTAATTTCAGCACAAGATCGATGAAAACTTACTTGTAGGAGAGAAATGCAGCAATGAGAATGATTAGAGGTGAAATTTGAGTGTTTTGAGGCAGTAGTCACCAATGTGCAGTGCTAGTATAAATTTACACTGGAGAAAATTGCCTGATGTGCAGCGCCGACCCTTTGATGCGCACCGCCTCCCTGATGCGCAACACCTTTGTTCAAACGACTTTTGAAGCCTTCCCAGTGTCCAAATTGGGCTTGTGATAGCTCGTTGGAAATCATATTGCATCTACTTTCCAAGTCAACTTTAGTTTTTCAATTTGGAGTTCATTTTCCCTATCAAAAGTCAAATCGCCCAAGACTAGTAAAAATGGGCAAAATGAGGCTGCCTAAATGCAAAGTGTTGTTTTAGTCAACTTTTGAAAGTATTCCTCAACTCCAAATTGATCTAATGATAGGTCATTGGAAAATATATCTGTCTAGATATCATTTAAATCATCAAGCAAGTCATTTTAACATCCCAACTAGATGAAATCTTGATTATCCCAAGGTCACTCTAGAAGTGCATCAATCCTCCTAAGGCCAATGATGTTTTAGACATTTCTCCAAAACCATGAAACCTATGTAAAAAATAAAAAAGGTTTTTCTTCTTGGGTCAATGGTGGACAAAAATCTCTCTCACTTTTGTCAAATGCAGCTTTTCTTGCTCAGAAACATAGTTTTAAGAAAACCTATCCCAATATGTGGAATAGGGGATTTGTAGAAATGAAGGGAAATGAAGGGGATAAGGGGCTTCTAAATTATTGAGAAAATTTTTGGAAGTAGGGAGGGATGTTAGGAAGCAAGGAAAGTGGAATTTCAAATATTGAGTGAGGGGAAGGGGTCCAAAAGGTCAAAACACAAGCCTAGCCTTGAAAATTGTCAAATTGTAGCAATAAACTAGGGTTTGTGGGAAAATGATGAATTTGAGGGATATGAGTGATTGGAAGCATTTAAGAAGGTATATTAAGGATAGGAGAAGGTGTATGAATATCAGGATAGAAGTTTTGTTGATCATTTGTCCATCCAAGAAAAATTACCTTCAAAACCCTAGGAGAGGGAAATGAGGCTTACCCAAGTATAACTGAAGAACGAACAAGGTGTAACATGATCCACTGGAACCTGAAATGATGATAACTCTTTGAATGATGGTACACTTATAAAAATGGTGAGACACTTGGAAAACTTTGGAAAAGAAATCCTAGACCTAACACCTGGTGATTAAATTTTACTTGAAGACTCACTAAAATGACAAAATTTGACTTTGACACCCTTAAGAGCATATTTGATCATTGATGGAAGGCTTCAAAGGCTAACACTAACATGATCTGTCCAATATGTCATGAACCTATTGGCATATGTGTTTAATCTACTCAATGAAGTTGTTAGCCCCGTAAGCTTCAGACTGGACATGAGACAAATCTACCTGAGTAGCTGCAAATGGTATGGCCACATCAATGGGACATAGTGGCTAGAATCCCAATCCCACCTGAAAGGGGTTGTAGCCAGTTGAGCTATGGAGAGCTCTGTTGTAGTCATGCTATACATAAGGGAGAATTTCATCCCATGTATGTGGATGCTTCAAGTTGTACATACGTAGAATGTGTATGATCATCTTATTGGCAACCTCTATTTGGTCATCAGTTTGGTGGTGGAAATTTATGGACATAGTGAGCTTGGTATCCAACATTAACCAAAGGCTTGACCAAAATGTACTTAGGAACCTACTCTCCCAATTTGAGATAATGGACTGTGGGATCCCAAAGTGTACCCACACTTGTTTAAAGAAAATCTTAGCAGTGGTTTCTCGTGTGATACTCTTCTTCCAGGTTACCAGAATGGCTATATTAGAGAATATATCGATGACCACGTAAACACAGTCATTTCCATGCTTAGTAGAAGGAAGGCCCTACATGTAATCGATTGAGATGGATTCCCAAGGTTGACTAAGAGTACACAAAGGAGTAGATAGGCCTTGCTTCTTGATGGTCGGTTTGGCAATGGCATAGGCATTCAAGGATCTGATGTACTTCCCAACATCCCGTCGAAGGTTCGGCCAATAAAAATACTTCCACAGCACCGCCACTATTTTTGCTACCCTGAAATATCCAACGACCTGACTGTAGTATGCCTCCCAAATCATCTTGGCATGCTCACTTGAAAGAACACATAGGTGTCCTAGGTGGCATAAAAATGCATCCTAAAGATGAAAATTTGGAAGTTCCCTGATTTCTAGGAGTGTATGGTATGTGTTGCTGAATTTTGGATTATTCCTGTAATGATGCAGCCACCCCATAGTCTCGTGCCCATAAAAGTCAACCACAGAGGTTAGCGCCATGATAGGGGGTCCATTGAGGATGTCTACAACAATGTTGGTGATTCCCTTCTTGTACATAATTTTCAAATGGAACTATTGCAGGTATGTAAACCTTTTTTTATGGTGATCATTTTGCAACCTCCCCCATGTCTATATGAACTGCAGGGGTCAGTGATCTGTGTGGATGACCATTTTCTTCCCCATAATGTAATGCTTCCATTATTAGTAGACCTGCATAATGGAATTCATCTCCTTGTCATAGCTGGGATACGTTCAGACTGTATCTAAAAGTGTCTCACTATGATATGCTATTGTTGAGTAAAAACTACACCGATAGCATAGTAAGAGGCATCTGTCTCGATCTCAAATGGTTTTTGCATGTTTGATAATGTGAGCACTGGTGCAGAGAATATGAAATACTTCAACTTAGCAAATACCTTCTATTGGGATTCACACTAAAAGAAATTTTCTTTCACTTCTCCCTTGGTGACTTGACTCAAAGGCCAAGTGATATGAGAGAATTCCAACGCAAAACCATGATAGATTTTGGAAAGATGCAAAAATTTGTAGAACATTGCTAGAGTGGTTGGGGTTGGCTAATCATGAATGACTTGAATATTGTTTGGGCCCACATGCACACCCTTATCATCAATAATGTACCCCAGATATCGAATCTAGGTCATACCAAAAGTGTAGTTCTCCAAATTGGCACACAACTTGTGTTGTCGCAGGGTTTGGAGGACCTGTCAAATATGGTACAGGTGTTGTCCTCAACTCAATCTGGAGATCAGAATTTCATCTAAATACACCACCACGAATGAGTTAGTGAAGGGTCACAAAATGCCGTCCATTATCCTCATGAAGGTTGTGGGGGAATTCTTCAACCTAAAAGGCATGATCGTCCATTTAAAGGGAGTCTTCCACACATCAGAGGGTTCCATTGATACCTAGTCATAATCTAACTTCAATTCAATCTTGCTGAAATATTTGCCTCCCTTGAGATGGTCTATAAGTTCATCAATCTGTGGGATTAGATACCTATTTTGGGTAGTGATCTTTCTCAATGCCTGATAGTCAATACCGAGTCTCCAGGTCGCATCCTTATTTTATACCAACACAATCGGGCTCCTATAGGGTGATGAACTTGGCCTGATGTGCCCTTCCTACAACAACTCCTGAATTTTCCTCTTGACTTCAACGTTCTCCATAACATAGTGTTTCTATATCATTCCATTGGGTAGAGACACACCTAGGGTCAGATCGATGGAGTGCTTGACCTGATAGTGTAGAGGTACCTCTATGGGTGAGGTGAATATTTCCTTGTACTCGTCCAGAACCATATCCATCTGGTCTTGTCATGTGGAGGATCCCTATCTCAAGGTTGTGGCCGCAATCTTCTTATTTCCCTAAGGACAAATCATAAGGAAAAAAATTTCCATTCTAAGAAATTATCTTACTGCATTTCTTTAAAGTCAATAAAGAAATGGCGGTAGGTGCTACTATCTCGGATATCTTGTACAACTTATTGCCCAAAGTAATAATAATAGTGTGAGGCCTAGAATCATGCATAGCACATCGCTTCCACAAGTATGTTGGGGCCAATAATGCATCACAAACTTCAAGAGGAGCAACATCATACAATACCTCATATGTGAAGGGCTTGATGCTATAGGGAAGGTGGCACTGTTAGCTAACACGAAGATCTTTCCCTTGGTGAAGCCACTCGATAGTGTACAACTGCGGATGTGTTGTGTTTGGTAGGCCCAACCTATTCACGATCTCTACTAAAATGAGGTTCTTTTAGCTCCCGCTATCAACAATGAATTGCAACAGAGAACCCTTCAACCACATCTGTGAGTGGAAGAGTCGCTCCCCCTCATCTAGATTTTTAGGCTCATCATTTTCCATCTTGGTGGTCACAACAGTCGCACTAGGCTCTGTAGTTCTAATATGCTTCCCTTTTACATTCCCCTTGTAAGTTGGGAAGCCTTTCTTTTGGCCACCAGTGATTGCTTGGCTCGACACTCACTTGTGTTGTGAGTGGGGCTCTTATGGAACTCACACCATTTCCTATTGTCTTTCTTTGTCTTCGTGGTGTTGTTCTTTACTTGCAACTTCAACGAGTTCTCCCGGGTCACCTCAGATTGACATTGTCCTTTGTTTTGTGGTTTGGGGGCACCTTTCCCTTACTTTGGATTTACAGATCCAAAGTCTCACTTATTCTGTTTAAAATTCTGCTTGATCTTGAGATCGTATCAATAAGTGGTGCCAAGCGAGGAGATTTTCAAGAACTCTTTATAGTCCTGCATGTACTTATGTCTGTAGCCATGGTTCTTGAGTACAAAATTATTTTTAGAATATTTGATACCCAACATCATGCAAAGGGTTTGGAAAACATTTGTAAACTCTAACACATTTTTGTCCCTTCCCTGCCACATCATTGTCCACTATATGTATTTATCTTCATAGCTCCCGACAGGGTCATATTGTTCCTTGATGGCATCTCGGAAGGAATTCCAAGTGGGTGCAACAAAAAATGGTGGAGATTCCCTCTCATCCTTTTATTCACAGTAGGTTTCCCGCCAATCCTCTACATGTGGGGTGACTTTGAGGAGTGAAAAAGTAATATTTTCCCAATTAGAAGAGTCATGAACTGAAAAATATCCTTCTAACATATTTAACCATCTATCTACAGTGTCTACATCCATCTGGCCTTCAAATATGGGAATTTCAAAGTTAACATGTACCTTAAAAGGAATGGCACCTCCAGAGTGGTTAATGGATGAAGATGTGTCACCTGCGGGTAGCCGCTGAAGGATCTAGGAAATGTTATCCATCATCACATTCCTTTGTCACTTGATGGCTTCCTCGAGAAATATTTTAAAAGGATATCCTACCTCCTTGTCTTTATTTTCTTCCACCATAGGGTGTCGTCGGGGTTTGTGAGGCTGGTCTTTCAAAGGTTCAACCAGTTCGAGCCCTAAATCCTTATACCTTGACCTTGTTGGGGACATGCGAAGTAAATTAGAGATAGAGCAGACTACTCTGATAGCACTAATCCGGACTTATCTAGGAATGAAGAAAAATATAGATATACACATAAATAGAGAGATGCATTAGAAATAAAACTTCATTTCATTAGTATCAAAGAACTAAAAGATGCTTGCATACAAAAATGGAAATAAACTAGTCGGGTGATCGTAGCTTATCTCTGAGAAGATATGTCACAGCTACATTCCTCTAAAATGTGTTACAAGAGGCACAAGGGCCTTTTTATTATTGAAAAACAAGGGAAAACCCTAAGAAACCAAAACCCTAACCCCAAGAGATGGAACGCCAAGAGTTTGTGGGCCCTGTTGGGGTTATTCGAGCAACCAACTTCCCAAGGTCCTAACTTGGTCATATTATCTCCATTTGGTGTGTATGATACCTCGTTGGAATTATCTCTCTAATTGCTACATAATTTTATGAAAGTCGCTACTGCAAACCTCAAAAAAAACGACATTTAGGGGGTCAAAACAACTCCAAAAGTCCATGACCTAAAAAAATGCTAAAAATAGTAAATGCTTCAATAAAGAAGGAAAATGTTGAAACCAAATGGAGGTGTGGAATAGGCAGGTGGCCACCAATATCCACCTGGATCATGATGTGACTTCATGCACTCTTATTGGCCCTTGAATCTTTTGTACTATCCCAGAAGCAAACGATTGAACTAGCAGAGCTTCATCATCATTATATGGGATTTGACTTAACAAATCCTTAACTTTATTATCATATTATCTTAATATTTCATCTAGTATTTCTTTAATTTATTTTAAATTTTGTTCAAAGAGAGATACAATTTTTTTTATGTCATTTTTACTTTTAACTTGGTTCTATGTAAAATTCATAAACCATGTTAGAGATCTTTTCCAAAGAGCTACTGCAAATTGTGTCATTTGTTTTTCCTAATATATGATATCTTTAGTTGTCAATAATTATCATAGGTGAACCAATGCTTTTTAGGATCTTCATCTATTTAATGCGACTTAATCCCATATCTATTTGAGGTGGTGGATTCTTTACTATTTTCTTTTGGACTTGAGTTGGTTTCATAAAATGGGTTGTTTTCCCAATAGTTTAGTCAGCTAAACAATTTCATTTAATATATCTGCCTCGACACTTGTTGATCAAATGACACCAGGGGTACTTTATTTATCTTCAACTTCAATGACTGTCAAATTTACAAAGTTTTTGTTGGTTTGGCACCCTTTATCTATGTATTCAATGACCCAACTTATACTAGGTTGGATTGGTTCTTCAATAGGTATTGATTGTAGTAGGGAGCTGCGTTAAATTTGCAAGATATATTATATGGAGAAGTATGTCATCATTTTGTGCATTATCTATCTAGGTTTGGTTGACTTTAGGTATTTAAATTTGGAGACAATCTCTCAATTTCTCGTGTTTTTCTTGTCTATACCAAACTATAGAAGGCTCTGAAATAATATGGAATCTTTGCTGGAGGAATTCTCTAGTAATGAGACTTGAAATAATTACGAGGGCATCATGGAATCATTGGTCTAAAGTCATCAAATCCCATGTTGTCTACATGCCTACTAGGGCTTAATTGTAGAATATTATTTTTCATTAGAGTCAATGTTATGCCTCTCGACTATGGGTGCTCTTTGCTACCTTCAAAAGAGTCTCATGCATCTTTAGTCTCTCACTCTAATTTTTCTTTATTTCTTAATCTCCATATAAAGTTTTTTTTTCTTTTTCTATCTTTTATCCCTCCCTATTTGTCCAATATTAGTTGGCTGTTTATATTGTTGCATACATGATTGGATCCTTCCTCATGTTTCCTCGTTGAGCCTATATTCTTGTGCTCTTACAACTAATCATTTTCCTCTCATTTTGAATTATAATCCACTTACTTCTATTTTCTTTAATTTCCTATTTATTTCTCATGAACATCTATCCCCCCATTGCTACGATGACTTACTCTCGGTCGGCTAGGGTGATTTCGATAAACATTTTCATTTGATCAAGAATAAATGCCACACTACTTTTGTATTTTTACATTAGGCATTGAGGAATTTTTTCTAGTCACCCTATCCTTTAGTTATATCAATTTTTTTTATCATTTATAGGGGTGGTCTATATCCAACTATATGACTAACTCCCTTATTCAGGATAAATTTATGTAGTAAAGTAGGTATGGTGCAA
>APFE030914993.1:37672-54998 GCA_000404065.3 Pinus taeda | reverse complement strand
TATATATATATAACTCAATTATGTTATCCTTCCCTTCAAAGAAACATCTTTTAAATAAACTTTCCCTTTATTATATAAATATAAACATTAAACATTAACATCAATTATTACGCTGGAAAACACTTTCAAGTGATGTATCTGCGATACAATATTTACATTCTCACCTACTTCTTAGTGCATGTTGCTTTACCTCGAAAAAGAGAAATTAGTGCGTGTTGCTTTACCTTAAAAGATAATGACTCGTGAAATCCACGACGTTTTTTATTAAATGCAAGTCAACAGTCCTTTTATAAATATATGAAGTTTGTCTCTCTTTTCACCGAATTCTTTGTTCATTTACTTTCCAACGAAATTTTAGCAGTTTGAGCTTTCAAAGTATTGTGCACGTCGAGAGTTCAAAGTCTTTAGTATTGACAGACCTAGAAAGTTGAAAGAGCGGGTCATTTTTTAACATTTTGGTATTGACTCGGTCCAACGTGCTTCTTACGTCTAGATTTTGTTACTGATTTCTACGCTACGAATAGATCTATACGCGAATACATCATATTTACTGATAATTCAACTTCTACCTGTTATCAGGCTTTGGGTTAAGGCGTAAGATATTTGGATTTTAATGGTTTTTTTTGTGCTTGTTTGGTAAATTTGGTTGGGAAGTTTCAGTGTTTTTTATAAGGAAACTTTGTAATTATTATTATTAAGAATTTCGATCAACTTAAAAATGAGATGATGTTGCCACTTCTTTGCTAAATAATAAAATATGAGAATTCAGATTAATTTATTAATCAAATGTAATTACATATATACAAGAAGTGTTGTTTCAAAATAGGTACGCTATCTTGGACACATAATCTGTTGGTTGAGAGCTTATCTCAACTACACACCAATCTAGGAAATAGATCCTAACTACTAGGAACAACTTCTTTACTTAGTAAGAATCACAACTAAGACAGGTAGGAATTAGATATTCCAACACTCCCCCTTAATGAGTACTTGTCTCCATATCAATCTGCAAAATCTAGTTGTGGTCAAATATACCAAAAAGAATATGTTGAGGTCCATATGAAAGAACAACCATCCACCGGAATACATGGGTACTAACCGCTGCAACCGCCAGTCTTGTAGGACGTCCTTCGGATACATGGTTCTTCCAACCATTATAACTGCACACTTGTACCTTTACCTGTAAATCCTCCTCCATCATTGTTAACCTGGGTTTTGTCGAATTACCCATAACCATGCATTGGGTTTTGTTGGATCACCCTCAACCACGCTACCAAGGGCTCTCAGCGAGCAAGGCTCAACTCAGCCACCAAGGCTCAACACAACCACGAAGGCTCAACAATGCCACTAAGGCACTCAATTTAGCCACGAAGGCTCTTCATGTTAAAATGATACCACGTTAAAATGAGATACCACTATGGCACTCTAGCCACCATGGGCCAAGGGTTTTGTCGGCGAACCCTAAACCATGTTTACATGAATCTCTGTCCCACTTCACTCTTACACGTGGTTTTTGGCTTACCACAAACTGACACTGCAAATACAAAGTGGTTTTTAGATTACCACGAACTTTATGGGGATACACATGCCTTACAAGGCTTACATTTCACACTCCAACTCTAGAGTTACGAGGTACAAAGTTTACAAAGACCACTACAAAACACCCTAGACTTGCTTACTAATAAAATGTGACTCATAAAATAACATGCTAGTGAGTCTATTCCACAAACTCACACAAATTCATACAAACTTGATTGTCCATCATCCTTCGATATTTGATGCAGATCCTCTAATGCCATTTTCACTGTCATGCCTTCATTATATCTGGTTGTTAAGCATTCCTGCAAATAAATTTGTCTATTGTTGGAATGGACAATTCCAACCTAGAATTAAACTGTTGACAATAGTTGGCCAGACTAAATGTCACAACAATACAACATGCAACTCTTTTAACCAGATTTACATGAATGACATTTTCCCCTTAAATACAAGCATCTTGACAACATCTTGACAAAATAGAAGTTGGAGTCAAGGCACCATATGATTCCTCTCTGACTTCATCTTAAATATCTACTAAATCATATGGTATGCCACCTAGAATATGATCTAGTAGTTTGCTGCCATGTTTCCACACACTAGATTTTTCATCATCCGATTGTTGCGGCCTACCATTACCGTGTTCATTGCTAGGTTCTCCATCAGAAACCCTAACATTATCCCTGTTAATAAACACACTGCTTCTAGTTCTAGAATTCATTCTCTCGCTCTTTTCCTCTTTAGAATTCACCCCGTACACATCAGCCGTATCTCTTCTACCACCAGAAACCCTCTTGCGGTGTGATTTCCCATCAACTAATTTGCGTTGCCTACTGCCATAATCTCCAAGATCCATATCCTTGTCACCGCTATCAACATAAGTCTTTCTCCTACTTCTAGAATGATAGGAATCCCCTATTTCCCACTGATACTCGCCATTTTCATGGTGTTTTCCCTCTAAATTCCTTTTACCCTTTCGGTCTTCTCCATACAATTTCCTAAACAAACCTTTTTCAACAATTCAAATAGGAGCACAATCTCCTGAGTACAGTCTCTTCGAATAACAACACAGTCCCCTAAAATAGATCAGCTCACATGGAAGTTCAACTCTCCACTCAAATCATTCAACTTGATCCACAGAGATCTTCATGTTGTCGCTGCTCCTTACCGATTCGACTAGAAAATGATTCAACCAGATCGGCAGCCTACACAGCTCTATAACCACTACATGGGTCCTCCCACGTTTCCACTATGCCACTGCTCGTCCAACGGCCTTCGCACACCACAGACCCAATGCTCAACGTAGCACACCAAAATGCAGCTTCACCTCGCAGCTCCAGCACGAAACTCCAATATGCAACCCTAACATGCAGACTGTTGAATGCTCAAAAAACAGAAAATAGAACAATTATCATAGCAAAGCTGACTGCACAACGTAAGAAGGAACTCAAAGAACCAAAAATATAAAGAGGCGCTTCTGTTTGAATGACAGTGAAAATGGTCCCTTCGACACTGGACACGCAGCGAGATGCCATGGCTCGAAACACAAAAGGTCCTATGCACAAAGGTAGTCAAAGGAGGTCTTGGTAGCCTGCTCCCTCGGATCCAGAACCTCACCAGTCACCAAACCCTTTTGAGAAGCAACCAGTCACAAAAATCAGCAACACCCAAATGCCTAATCTAAAAATTGCTCGACAGCTACCAAACACGTGCACAATTCATCCACACCACAGCAAGTCCACAGGGCTTTCACCATGACGAGATCCACGACCTCGATCAGCAAACTCACAAATCTGCCACCAACCACTGATATAATCTCACTCTTATTTTCCTTGACACATTTCTCTCACCCCGGGACGGGCCAAGCTTAGGAGGGACCAGGGCCACCATGATAAAATATGAGAATCCAGATTAATTTATTAATCAAATGCAATTACATATATACAAGAAGTGTTGTCTCAAGATAGGTATGCTATATTGGACACACAATTTGTTGGTTGAGAGATTATCTCAACCACACACCAATCTAGGAAATAGATCCTAACTACTAGGAACATAATCCTTTACTTAATAAGAATCACAATTCAGACAAGTAGGAATTAGATATTCCAACACCAAAAAAAATAAACAATATCAAAACCACGTATAAAAAATTCTCACCCACTCACCCAAAAAAATGAGAAAATCAATTATCCGGCATTAATTAGAGTGTATGTTGGAAAAAATCTCCTAATATCTATCGTCTAGTAGATATCACAGAATATTTTATAATAGAAAATCCCAATACTGCTTTGTTGGCATTATGATGTATGTGTTGTACTTGATGGAAACCCACTTACAGTAGAACAACTCACTTGTATATGGTAACTAGATGAATCTACAGAAGAGATATTAGATGTGATAGAATGCATGACAATAGTGTTTACAGATGTGATGAAATGCAGGGAAGCTTCAAAGAATTTGTTCAGAAGGAAACTCACTCAGATGAAAGATCATAGTATAGCAGGTAAACAGCGAAGAATGATAGATCAATCTTCACAGAATGAAGAAAGAGAGGTATACGCAGGTTCACCATTGACCAAGCCACGTATACACGCATGTTAACAGAACAAAAGGATTGTATAACATACACACGCACTTTCACAGAAAGGAAAGTGCGTATACCTTGGGAAACTAAATTTTTGGTCCGAAGTTTTTGGTCCATGGTGTTATCACTCAGATTTTCCCTGAAGTTGTAAGAAGAAGGAAAGGGGTTCGAAGTAACCACAAACCAACTTTTGGGTACAGAATCTAGCCAATTTGTACCTAGAAAGGGCTCTCTCTTTGAAATTTAGCTTTGTTTTATAAGGTTTTAGGCTAGTTATGAAAGCTTTGGAATTTTGATTGTGTTTGGTGGTGATATTCAATAGCAGATGGATAGAACTAAATATTTCAAACCATTGGGCTAATGGAGTCAAAAGAAGATGGCTCAACTGGATTTGGTTTTTCAACAAAAGATGGCTTCACAGGGCAAGATAGCTAAATAAGGAGCAAATGATAACTTGAAAGGATGGGATGGGCTCAAAAGGGAAGAAGAGTAATTAAGAATCCTTCCACATGTTTTGAGAAGAGGGAATTTAGATGATAACCAATAAAAAGCAATTAAGAATTTTTTACTGAATGATCAAAATTGTAAACTAAGAAGTAGGAGCAATTAAGAATTCCTTGCCTATGATAGTTTAGAGGAAAACATTAAGAATAAAAACGATTGAAAACAGATTTCACTTAAGCACTTTTTGAATTATACTTTTTTGTTTTAATATTCAAATATGGAACATAATTGAAATATTAAACGAGAAAACAATAACACATGAGGTATAGAATACTTATTTGTCCGGTGTTTTACACATGAATCCTATGAAGAGTCCTCTGTATTAATTTTTCATCCAGCCAACCATGCAAGATTTTGTCCAACAGTGCTTTATTCTAAAGTAATCAGCTTTACAGAAATGTCTAAGAATCCACCCTCAATACTCTGAATGAGGGAGTATTTATACAAAAGTTTTACAATAAAATATCTCATAACAAAGAGAGATATATTTTAGGGTGACTAATAAGTTACATGAAAATAAAGACAAATAGTCTCGTAGATAGAAGATAAAGTAAACTAACGGCTCACTGACCCTATTTTTGTGAATGAGTTGGAGGAAAACCCTATGATGAGGCATCTTGCTATCTTCCTCATAAATTAGTGTTGGCTGTTCTGCTTTTCACTTTTTCATTGATACACTTTGACCTGTTATGATACTCTCTACCTGTTTGATCCTTGTTCATCGTCTTTTACCATTATTGACTATAGTAAATAATGCAAATTTACTTTTTTACCAAGGATAAATTACAAAATGTCTAGAAATTCTGTCCACCATTTTTCCTGTGGTATTCTGGTCCTTTGAAGTTTCCTGAGGATTTCATCAGTCTCGGTGTATTTTAAAAAGGTATATTGAACTGGAGACAAATGCTTTAACTCATGTTCAACATAGAAAAGGTTCTCTAGGCTATCATAGAGAACTATGCCCGTAGGCAGTTCTTTTGGTGCTGATGTACTGGTTGATGAACTTGCCTAGTTATCTACATACTGAGCCAATTTGTCAACATAATCTATATGCCTCATTAATTTATCATTGATTACTAGAGCACTGGGTAACCCTTTGTTCTGCAAAATACCAAATTCTCCATAAAAACATTAATTCCCTCCTGCATGTTTTGGCATCTTCTTTCCAAATTTTGCATTAGAGACTTTTTAGTCAATACCTTCTTGACTTCTAGAATAGTCTTTGTTCTGTCTTCAATGCCAATTTCTTCCAGCTGATACTTATTCTTTTTATTCAAAAAATTTATAAGTCTGATGGCTTCCTCAAGCATCCTTCCTAATTCTTCTTTTTTCCTCTGAAGTTCTTCCAATGCTACCTTCATTAAATCAATCTATTAAAAAATTATTTGTATTGATGGCCAAACATCATTTATTGACTGAGTGATGTTGATCCAAAGAATCTTTATAATGTTTGCTAGGGGCTTGTCAAATGTGAGGTCTTTTTCTAATGATTTCACCTACTGAACTAACCCTTTGTTCTCCCTCACTTTTTCTGCATAATTTATTTTTGAAATATCATATTTGTGTTCTAAGGTAACAAATTGGTCTTTTACCTTTTGCAACACTAAAACTTGGAGCTTCATCTCCTCCATTTATTTTATCAATTCCTCTGTACTTAGACCTAAAGTTCCTTTTGGTGTCGTTCCTGTATCTGTACTTGTAACTACTTCAGCTATGACTAAAGGGACATTGGGTGCTAGAGTTGTTGCTAGTGTTGAAGGGACTGCAATGGAGACCACTAGTATCATATTTGGAGGCTGGGAGGTCGACTCTCCCTGCTTTCTTTCGAGTGATATTTCTAACTCTTGCTCGATCTCCTTCAGTTGTTCATTAAGTTGTAGGACCAAGTTCATAAGCTTTTCTTCAGACTTCTTCTAAACAATTTCTATAGTTTGTGGATGTCTTGATGAGGGTAATTTTAGCTGCTTTCTCAAGGCAACTATGTCTTCATCTTTTTTCTTTATTAAAGCTTCTGCAACCTTCACATCCTTTGGATTATGACCCAATCCAATTACTAACTCTTCCAAAAATTTAATTCTATTATCTTTAGCCTGTGAGGAGGCTCTCTCAAGTTGTAAGTGGCCAGTTGTATTATTTAAAGAATTCTCTAATCTTTGGGCCATCATGGCCTTACCAGTCAAAGTTGAATATATCATTTCTCATGTTTTCCTGTGTAAATCTATCTCATCCAAGGGATGAATATCTTTTGCCATGACCTCAAAATTGATTTGAAGGTATTTTGCACCTGTCTGAGGTTGTTGTACTTTAGGCTTGAAGAGGATCATTTCCATTTTTCCCTCCTTGATGTCATACGCTGATGTCAACCTATTCTGGTTAGTGGGAGCTATTTTTAAGTATTGATTATAGACCTGGATTCTTAATGGCTCATTCCGAACTTTTATTTCCTTGAATTTCTTTTTAAAATCTAGGTTCTCACTTCTTGGAGTCTTAAAGGATGATACTTCAGTGCTCTGCTGCCTCTCCAACTCTTGTCTTTGTGAGCTAGAAGAGCTAGAAGGTTTCCCACCTGTTGGGAAAGTCTGGTGACTGCCTACACCTTCTTTTCTTTGGCTATCTGTGGTTTCTTCAAGAAGTTCCTCTCCTAAATGAGGATTTAACCTGTGCCTTTTAGCACTAGGCTGGTCTGATGGGCCACTGACAGGGGTAGCTACTTCCCTGTCTCTCTTTTTGTTCTTTCCTCATTCAGAGGACTTGTTGGCTGGATAAATCGTTCTTGCGGACAAGACCGATCTCCCTAGTATCTAATGATATCTAGCAACAAAGAGTACAAGAAAATCTACTTTTATCTAAACATGTTTCAATTCATAAATGAATACTAAGAGGTGTAACAGACCCTACCTCGGTCCAACGCTTGTTTGTAGTAGTTTTATCCCAACAACTTCAAGCAGTTCCCTTTTAATAACCTGCATACACAAACAAACACACATCAAAGCATACCTGCGTATAATAAAACATGTTCATTATGAAGATCAAGGAGCTCATAAAATAAACCATTAGAGACAGTTCATTGAGAAAAACAAACTTGATTGTATTAACTTTATGAATAAAAGAACCTTACAACCTTTTCCTTTATGTTGCACAAGTTTTTTCCAGGGTCCAGCAGGAGTCTTCTCTACTTTGACAAGCCTCACTCACTTCCCAAATGACATGAAAGGTATGTGATCTCTCCTCTCACAAGCTCAAAAAGGAATTCTAGTTTCCAGCAGCATTTACCCTCAATAATCTTTAGTTTTCAACCTCTTCTACAACCAGCCCAATGCATGAATTTATAGTGCAAATGGAGGGAGTTGTAGGTCCACCATTGAAGGGATAAGTTCCTCCTTCAATGGGATAAGCACCTCATATCATGGAGTTAGTTCCCTTAGTTATGGAATGGATGAACCAAGGTGGAGCGGACTTTCCAACGCAATATCCCTTCTAGAAGTGTCTAGAAGTGACCCAAGATGAGTTTTTAAGAATGAACT
Organism: Pinus taeda; assembly: GCA_000404065.3. Lineage (NCBI taxonomy): Eukaryota > Viridiplantae > Streptophyta > Pinopsida > Pinales > Pinaceae > Pinus > Pinus taeda. The sequence goes on along the minus strand of APFE030914993.1, from coordinate 46,847 downwards.
CACGCCTTTTTAACTTTTACAAGGGTTCGCACCCATTTCTCAATAGACAGAGCGGTTAGGTTCGCAGGAAACATGACCATTGGGTGCGGCACCATAGGCAATGCTAGGAGAAAGTGCGAAACCAGGATTTGAGATATTTTTAAGGTCTTTCTCCCATTTTCAAGGCTTGACATGAAGAGCTGAGGCTCAAAACTTGCAAAGGAGGTATGTATGAGTGTTGATGGACTCACAAAAACTGTAGAAGTCATGGTGATTTTGTGTAACAGATTGCCCCCTAAAGTGCGAAGTCTGTAGTAGATGAGGATGGTTTTTTGATCATCTAAGAAGAGTGAAGGACTTTATCATTTCAAGGATCTTCCTGTGGATACCCCAGTTGAACTTGTAAAAAAATTCAACACAAAATATATATGTGAAAATATCATCGCTGAGGTAGGCATTCCCATACTCAGATCAAAATTGACTAAGAACTATCTAAAACTGCTCTGATACAGGAAAGATTTTGTATTACACCACAAGTAGGAACATATGGACACGGTATGGGCACAACCATCTGTTTATGAATAGTCCACTGTATAATGATAACAAAATTCCTTGCAGCCTAGATGGTGGAAACTAGATCCATGGTCTTCATTTCTACTTCGCGAACTAGTATGATTTTATCCATGTGAATGAATGTGTCGAAGTCGAACATGATAGAAACCACTTAATTACCAGTCAATGATGTAAATTGTTAACAAGTGTGAGACGAACCACCAGTAATGTCAATGGCCCTCAAAGTACTCAGTACAATCCATGAAATGTGAATGAATGAGTCGATGTCGAACACGTCGCGGAATCCTTTGATTGAAGGTTAATGATGCAACCTGTCGTTAAACGATGAGAAACCTGCCATTGAGGCATGCAGATTCCAAGGTACTTCCGATTTCTAGATCATCTTTCTAGATAATGAGTTGGAGTCGATAGAAAGGGATCCGTTATAGGCAAGCCCATAACACGAAATCATAGATCAAGTCTGGAGAAATATATTTGGCAAGAACTAACTCAGGGATGGTCAATGATGGATGGCGAATATTTTGCAGGTGAATGGTTTATTTGCATAGACCTCTTGAACACATAACGACACTGCAGATGGCTTGGTGACAATTGACCCAAAGATAATACCCGGAAACCAGCTGAAGACTTTCAATGTGGCTTGATTAACTTTTAGGTAAATAATTTCCCAACCCAAGTGGATAAAAGTGTCGTGTTCAAGAGTGATGGAAAGTTTTTCAAACACAAAGTATGACAAACAGGTTCATTTTTCTCTCTTTTCCCCCACCATTTCTGGCAAGTACCTCTTTACTTTTGACAAGCTTGAGGAGGATAGCATTTTCTTGGTTATAAGCTCATCCTTCGGATGAGTCCAACTTAGTTTAGATTCGAACCCTAAGAAGGAGTGGTCCATTCCTGTTTGTAATTGAACAGGTCCTTTACTATGAAATTTTAACAAGTCCAATATAGGAGAAACTCGGCGTTTTTCAATTTTAGGGAGTCAGAAGAAAAACTTAAGAAAACTCCATGGTTGTCCTTTTTCATAAATTTGTGTCTCCCAAGCCCGAAAAAGTATAAAATAATACTTGAGAGAACCACTTGATCATTACGATCAAGGAGTAATTTTCATAATTAGTGCCTTCAATCTGAAAAAAGTAAAAAAGCGATCGAAAACTCGTCGTTTTATTACCAATATCAAACTTGAAACGAAAAAAGTCCGGCAATCTTTTCATGTTTATACGGTCACAAAAGAGCTATAACAGGACCGTCTCTTTAATTCCGTTTTAAAGAGTCTAAAAAGAAAAACTCGGCAACCTTTTCATATTTTACGAGTCAGAAAAGAGCTTAAAGAGGACTCCTATGTATTTGTTGTCGAAAAATGACCAATTTCACCTGAATACCCAATATTCTGCACAAAAACTGCAAACATTACTCATATCTGTTTAAAAATAATAAAAATGCACCAAAAATGACCTTTTCAAAGTAAAAAATAAATAAAGGTAATTTATTTATTTAAAAAATCTTATAAAAATGGCTTTTACAAGTTCATTTTTACCGTTTGCCTTTGGAGTAAAAAGTAAGAGCTTTTGGTAGAAAAATTCCTGTGGAGATTATGAAAAATCCGACCGCTGGAATCGAGAACTATCTTCTCCAGGTAATCCACATTGTCCTTGATTTGCATTTCATCCGTTTAAAATTTTGTTTTAGAGTTTAGAAATTGATTTTAAGAGGAAAAATAGGGAAAAAAATCGCCCGCGGCAGTTGTGCAGGGGCGCCATGTGGCCCCTGCACACCCCGATTTTTTTGTGCACATAGAAAATCCGGGGTATCGCACCTATCCTTAAGGAGAAGTGCGCACCTACGCACTGTCTCTAAAGGGATGGGTGCGAACCCCGCAGAATGTTGATTTTGAACCCTAGTTTCTTCATTTTTGCCCCATAGAATTTTGAAATGAAAATTCTAATCCACCTATTTTGCAATGTTGGTACACAAGATGCTTTTTTGGTGGGAGAGAGAGCACGAGGACGTGGATCAAGCTGCATTACTCCATCCACCTTCATTACAGGCATTGAGAGCATGCGGGCTATTCAAATTTTGGACCATACCTGGCATGAGGGCACAAGTAGACTTTCTACAATGGTTGGTGAACAGGTGGAGCATACAGGACTAGTGCTTCATTATTGGTGGCAACCAGCTCGAAATCGAGCTGGATGACATATACTTTTTGACTGGCTTGCCCAACAGAGGCACGAAGTTATCTCTGTTCGGATCTAGGCCAGGTGGCTAATCTGTCGCTAGTCTCCGACTAGAGTTCTGTAATAACTAGAATCTAGACAAACAGATAGATGTGAAGACCATCTCACGCCCTGAACTGAAGGTGATTGCTTTTACTATTACCATACTCTGTGGGAGCGTAGCATTTCATCTAGCTATAGGTTCCCAGATGCACATGGCAGTAGACTACTTCCGAGGCACCATCTTCAACTAGTGTGATGCTGTATTGGCCAATGTGAAGGGCCAATTGACTAGGGCGAAGAATGGACAACTAAAGAACTTTGGATATGGTTATTTAGTTGTCAGCTTTTCCCTAGAGAGGGTACCTATGTCAGTTCCACAACAACTCACTATTAAGGTTGGACTTCCCCGAGATCCTCAGGTTATGCGATGGGTTGCAGTCATGGCCCGCCATCTTAAGGAGGGTACCGAGGTTGTTCGATTCACACCAGAGTATTTCTGTTGGTTAGAGAACCAACTCTTTATTATTCAGGATTTTCCATATGCTGGGATGGATTATCATGGTGATCCTGACATGGCTCTTCCATCAGGAGAGCAATGGGATGATAGAGGTAAAATTGTTTTCAACATTTTAATTATATATGTATTTCTTTTATTTTTAAAATCGTCTCAAAACTAATAGTAAAACGTTTTAAATACAGATGTGGGTCCACGGAGACCAGCCATTCTCCAACCCTATGATCGAAGACAACTAGCTGTTGTAGCACTGGCCCCACAGGACCAATCAACAGAGACCTTGGCCGAGTTAGAGAGCCATCTAGAGCGCTTGACCGCAGATATTCTGGAGACCAGCATAGATGACATTCCTCTTAGGCTTCAACACTATGTGATTGGAGTCCCAGGACCTTTTAGGAGGTTCCTTTGTAGGGTGGCCTGAGCAGTAGTGTCTTATTGGGATCATCATCAATGATAGGATGATTGCCTTGTAGACTCATTTTTTGACTTTTGATACTATCATTTTTGTCGATCATAAGGTTTTTTTCAACCTATGATCGAGGACGATGTATATTTTGACACACACTTATGCTATGCTATATTATTATTATGTTATCTTGCAAAACATGTTATGAGATGTTTTTAAATTTACTGCTTGATTTAATGCAAATGTCTATTTAACATTCGAGAAGCAACTGCGTCTGATAATGTATTTAAATATCTTGGAATGTACTGATATTCTATGTAATCAAATTCTCATTCCAAAAGACGGACTCTAAAAAATAATTGTAATAATACCGGATTTCTAATGGCATAAACTCGATTAAGTTGTAATACAACAAGTTCCGAATCTAAATTAACAATCAAACTTCGAATTCCAAATGAAATGGATTCAGATAATAATTCAATCACTGCACTGTATTCTGCAATGTTGTTTGTTGTTTGACTGAGGCTTACCCTGTGCATAGATACTAACTCATCAGAGGGTGAATAGATAACCCAAGCTGTGGAAAAGATGTTCCATGTACTATGACAAGCGCCATCAGTGAAACTGATGTATGTCTGGAGAGGCGTCGACATCTACAATATCAAGAGTAAAATCAAGATAAGCAGGACTAATAATGAAAAACACTCTCTAAAGTAAAGCACACATCTTTAATCTAAGAACACACCAAACTTAGAAAGAAACTAGTCTAATAAATCTCCACACTAATCTTTTAAGCATAATATCACTTTAGATAAATCCCATTCCTAGGTTTACCTAAAGAGACACCGTCAAAATCTTCTAGCTCATAGGCCCCTTTTGCCAACTTTCGCTTAACAATATACGGACCATGTCACATGGGTACAAATTTGCCAGCCCCTAGCTTATCGTTTGCTTGATCGTAAAGTAAGACTAGATCTCCTTCTAAAAAATTGCAGGGTGTAACACTCTGATCATACTGAGTTTTAATCCTTTTGTCATGAGTTTCGACAGCTAATGCAGCATTACGTTGATTCTCATCTAATTGATCTAAGTATAATAAACATTTTTCCTCTTCAGAAGTGGCTGGTAATAATTGCACAGCAATATGTAATGACGGGATTTCGCATTCAATGGGCAATACTGCCTCTAAACCATAAACCAGTTGAAAGGGAGTAAAACCTGTTGATGATTTGACTGAGGTGCAGTACGCCCAAAGCGCTGAAAATAACATGTTATGCCAATTCAACCGATGAATCCCAATGATTTGTCAAATCATGGTGACTAGAACTTTGTTGACTGCTTCAACCAGACCATTGGCCTGTGGGTAATATGGTGTGGAACTATCGTGACGCAGGCTAAGATGATCTGTAAGTTCAGTCATGATGATGTTTCGAAAATGATTTCCATGGCCATTGATAATTTCTTGGGGAACACCAAACCTAGAAATTATATGGTTGAAAATGAAAATCGCAGTAGTTTTTCGGTCTGCCGAAAATGTAGGCATCGCCTCGGTGCACTTGGTAAAATAATCTACCGCAAGGATGATATACGCATGCCCCCTGGCTGAGTGAGGGTTACATGTAATAAAATCGATACCCCATTTTGCGAATGGACCAATGACAATGATAGGGTGGAGAGGAGTAGGAGGAGTGCGCATATTACGATCAAATATTTGGCAATTGTGGCATGTCTAGATGGAAGTAATATAATCTTTGAATAAGGACAGACAAAAATAGCCAGCACGTAAAATATTTTGGGTTATGGCATACCCATACGTATGATTGCCACACGCTCCAGAGTGGCAGTCATTAAGAACCTTCTCAGCCTCGTCATGAGTAAGACAACGACAGAAAACAGAATCCACCCCACGACGATAAAGAGTATCTCCAATAATAGTGTAAGGTTGGGATTGGAATTGGATTTTTCGGCGTTGAGATCGTGAAATGTCTGGCCGAAAAGATTGGGTCTGGAGATAGACAATGATATCTCCGTACCATGGATCAACAGTGCTGATAAGGAACAAGGATTCATCTGCAATGGGTGCTTCTGCCACATGTTCGGTATCAGTACGAGGGAAGTCACACATTAATTCCGCAAAAACCAAAGACTTCTTTGACTTGGAGTTCTCAAATTCCAAGTCAAATTCCTGTAGGATGACAATCCATTTGGAATACTTGCCCCCTAGCAATTGTTTAGTCAAAATGTATTGCATAGGGTTACAGTCAGAAATGACCGTGGTTTTGCGTAACAAAATGTAATGACGCAATCGCTGAACAGCTTGGACTGCAGCTAAGGCCAGTTTCTCCACATGTGAATATTTTAACTCAGTGGGATTTAGAGTCCGACTAAGATAATAAATCACATGTTCACTTTTGAATTCATCCTATTGAACTAAAACCATCCCAATGGTGGAATGGGAAGTGGCGAGGTACAAGAAGTAATCTTGGTTGTAGTTGAGAGGATGCAATAACGGCGCATGGGTCAATGCATATTTAAGTGCATCAAAAGATTTTTCAGCTATCTCATCCCAAAAGAATGGAGTGTTCTGTTTCAACAACCGGGTGAAACCTTTTGTAATCTCAGTGTAGTAAGGAATGAAACGACGTAAAAAGTTTTCTTTCCCTTGCAAACTCTGGAGTAGGTGAAGTGTCGAAGGAGGTGGTAACTTGACGATGGCTTCAACCTTCGAAGGATCGACATGAATGCCAGCTTTGGATACAACAAATCCCAGTAACTGACCCGTTTCTATACAGAAAACACACTTGTGCGGATTCAGCCTAATCTGATAATGCCTACATCTCATGAAAATTGCTCGTAAGTGAGTGAGATGGTTGGCTCTGCATAGTGAATGAGCTAGTAAATCATCGAGATAAGGCTGCACAATGTGCTTGATGTCATGAAACGCATAAGACATTGCCCTTTGAAAAGTTGCTCCGACATTCTTCAATCCAAAAGGTAACTTGCAATAAGAAAATGTCCCCCATGGACAGATGAATGTCGTTTTTGGTTGATCAGTAGGTAGAATGTTAATTTGATTGTAACCGGAAAAGCCATCCATAAAGGAGAAAATTTCACTGCCGGCACAATCATCGATAATTTGATCGATATAGGGTGTGGGATAATTGTCCTTAGGACAAGCACGATTAATATCCCTATAGTCGATGCATATTCTTATCGTCTCTTGTTTTTTAGTAACTGGAACAATATTCGATACCCAATCTGTCAAAGGAATTGGATAAATGCAACCTGCTTTAAGTAATTTCTCAACTTCTGTTTTGATGGCAGCAGCTTTACGTGGGTGTATCTGACGCAACCGTTGCCGGATGGGTTTAGCATCCGGGTAGGTTTTGATCTCATGAACAACGATTGAAGGATCAATTCCTGGCATTTCTTCATAAGACCAGGCAAACACGTCGCGAAATTCTTGAAATAGGGCTTTATATGTGTTTCTTTAGTGTCCGTACAAGAAGCACCTATGTGAATGTTTTCAACAATCCCAGGTTTGACTGAAATATCGATAGGAACCGTGTGAGAAATATTGGCTAAATTTTGTTTAGAATCAGGATGTTTCAATGGATTCTATGGTTCGTTGACATATTCAACGGTAAAAATAGATGAAAAATCGTTTTTAAAATGATCAATTTCAGGTAAAAATGAAGACCGATGATGAAGATCTTCCCATGGTAATGCATCAACAGACAACAGTTCCCAAATTTTCTCATCGGTATGAATGGTTTCCGAAAAGGTTGTTGATTCTGAGGTTGAGATTGAAAGTGATTTTCCATAGATCTCTTTCACTAGATCAAGACTGGTTGAATTTGAGTCGGAAAATGACTGTACTGCCTGATAAGCAACTTCAAAGGGACTCAAAGGCATGGCATCGCCAAGAGAGTCTGTTATCACTCAGGTTGTTCCCTGCTTCCTAAAGGGAATATAGTCGAGGTAACCACTAAGCAATCTTTTAGTTACAGGTCCTAGCCTACCTGCAACCAAAGAGGGCTCTCTCTTTATGATTTAGCTTTGTTGGTGGATGATTTTAGGCTAGTTATGGTGTGTTGTTTTTGTTTTTAAATTTGGTTGGTTGGTGAATTCAAACAGAGCTGAGGTATAAATTACAGAACAGTTTGGGCCATTGGGCAATGGAGTTCAGGGAGGTGTGCTGCTGAAGTGTGTTTCTGAAGATAGAGTATTGCTGCAAATCCAGATAGGCATCTGTGGAACAATTTTTGAGATTATCTGATGAAGTTATGGAATTAGTGAGTGAAAGGCAATTGAGAATCTTCCACTATGCTAACAAGAGGAGAAATGAAAGTATTGCTTAAGAGCAGTTAAGAATTCTTAAACAATATTCATAGTGAGAGAATTAGTTTAGACATCAGAAATTAAGAATTCATATCCATGGCTAATCCAGAAGAAAACATTTTTAGAAATAGAGATTGAGAATAGGGTGTATTCAAACAAATCCTAAGCTATTCTTTTTCTCTATTTACTATGATCATGAACATATATGAAATATTGCATACACAGAAAGACAAGAACACGGTTCAGAATAACTTATTGTTCCAGCAAATGACACAGGAATTCTGCAACATAACAGAGCCATTCATTTCCACCTTCAGACAGTATAGGAACAAGGAACTCCACCAGCAATTTGTATTAGCACAAATGTCTCAGATATACAATGCAACTCTTCTGAAAGAGTTTCACTACAACCGACCCTCAATACGTTCTTTGAGGGGATATATATACGAAAAATAGGATAAAATATCTAAATAGTGGGTTATTGTACAATAAATTGCACCACCAACTCTCTTACAAAAAGTAAATGAAAGATATAACTACAACAATAAATGTTGAGATCGCAGTTATCTTCCTGTCAGACAACTTTTGACTTTTTGGCTCAGGAAAGTTGGCGGTAGCTGTGCCTTTAATTTTGCGTTAGTTGAGCTTGTTGTCTGAGTGCTTTGAGAAGTCACTATACGGATGCTTCCTGTGATATTTGCGTGTTGGATTATATACTGACCTGTACTGTGACTGAGATCTAAATTTTCACAAAAAGGAATAATACCGTGGAATCACCTGGGCAGAACTTCCAGCATTGCCTGCCACCAATGTTTCATCTGCTTCAGTATATCTGTAAAAATTTGGAGGCACTTCAAACAGATGATTTAAATTTGGAGGCACTTCAATAAAAAATAAATTTTCTAATTTGTCATACAGAGACTGCCCAGAGGGAGGCCCTGCTTCTTCTATGGAGCTACTGGATGCTGTGATTTGATTCTCAACATAATTGTTGATCCTTGTGATATATTGATCATATGACAGCAGTTGTCATGTGCCAGTCACTAGGCTTGGCAGTCCTTTATCCTGCAATACTGTCATCTTTGCCCTGAATTCATCAATTTCTGCCTTCATATCCTGACATTTTCTTTCTAGAGTTTGAGTGAA
>APFE030914993.1:5496-27121 GCA_000404065.3 Pinus taeda | reverse complement strand
AGAAGTTTTGATGTAGGTGATTGGGTATTCCTACAGCTACAACCATATAAGCAATGTCCCTCAAGCAAGCTAAGAAGGATAATAAATTATCACCAAAGTATTATGGTCCGTACAAGGTGTTGCAAAAGATTGGTACTATGGCATACAAATTGGAGCTTCCTGCAGCTTCTCGATTGCACCCAGTTTTCCATGTTTCATGTTTAAAGAAGGTTATAGGCGATTTTATCACTCAGGTTGTTCCCTGCTTCCTAAAGGGAATACGGCCGAGGTAACCACTGACCAATATTTTAGCTACAAGTCCTAGCCTACCTGTAACTAGAGAGGGCTCTCTCTTTATAATTTAGCCTTGTTGGTGGATGATTTTAGGCTAATTATGGTGTGCTGTTTTGTTTGAGTTTGGTGGGTTGGTGAATTCAAACAGAGCTGAGGTATAGATTACAGAACAGTTTGGTCCATTGGGCAATGGAGTTCAGGTAGTATGCTGCTGAAATAGGTTTTTGAAGGCAAAGTGTTGCTGCAGAGCCAGATAGGCATATGTGGAACAATTTCTTAGATTATGAAATGAAATTATGGAATTAGTGAGTGAAAGGCAATTAAGAATCTTTCACTATGCTAACAAAGGAGAAATGAAAGTATTGCTTCAGAGCAGTTAAGAATTCTTCAACAATATTCACAATGATAGAATTAGTTTAGACATGAGCAATTAAGAATTCATATCCATGGCTAATCCAGAAGAAAACATATTTAGAAATAGAGATTGAGCATAGGGTGTGTTCAAACAAATCCTAAGCTATTCTTTTTCTCTATTTACCATGATTATGAAAATATATGAATTATGGAATACACAGAAAAACACATACATAGTTCAGAATAACTTATTGTTCCAGCAAATGACACAGGAATTCTGTAGCACAACAGAGCCATTCATTTCCACCTTCAGACAGCATAGGAACCAGGAACTCCACCAGTAATTTGTATTATCAAAATGTCTCAAGTATACAATAGAGCTCTTCAGAAAGAGTTTCACTACAACCGACCCTCAATATGTTCTTTGAGGGGATATATATACAAAATGGGATATAAAATATCTCAATAGTGAGTTATTGTGCAATAAATTGCATCACCAACTCTCTTACAAAAAGTAAATGAAAGAAATAACTACAGCATTTAATGTTGAGATGGCAGCTATCTTTCTGTCAGACAACTTTTGACTTTTTTGGCTCAGGAAAGTTGGTTGTAGCTGTGCCTTTAATTTTGCGTTAGTTGAGCCTGCTGTCTGAATGCTTTGGTGAGTCACTGTATGGATGCTTCCTGTGATACCTGCGTGCTGAATTGTCTGCTGACCTGTACTGTGACTGAAATCTGAAATTTTCACAAAAAGGAATGATATGATGAGATCACCTGGGCAGAATTTCCAGCATTGCCTGCCACCAATCAGCTGGAGGTAGCTGATGTCTCCTTATCTTTACCAGTGTTTCATCTACTTCTGGATATCTGTAGAAGTTTGGAGGCACCTCAAATAGATGATTTATTTCATGCTCAATAAAGAATAGATTTTCTAATTTGTCATACGGAGATTGCCCAGAGGGAGGCCCTGCTTCTTCGGTGGAGCTGCTGGATGCTGTTATTTGATTCTCAACATAATTGTTGATCCTTGTGATATACTGATTATATGACAACAACTATCCTGTGCCAGTCACTAGGCTTGGCAGTCCTCTATCCTGTAACACTGTCATTTTTGCCCTGAATTCATCAATTTCTGCCTTCATTTCCTGACATTTTCTTTCTAGAGTTTGAGTGAAGTTCCTCAAAGTTAGCACTTTCTTAGCTGTCAGGATGGTGTCTGTTCTGTTGTTTATCTCTAGAGCTGCCAATTCCTCCCTAGTGTGGTTATTGAGGAAATTTATCATTCTATTGGCTTGCTCAGGCATGATTCCTAGTGCTGTTCTGGCTCTTTGTATTTCAACATGAGCCATGCCTATTAGTTCAACCTGCTCATGTATTGCCTGGATTGACCTCCATTGGTCATGTATTGATTGGCTAATTTTGGCCCAAATTATCTTCTTGATTTCTGCTAAGGTCTTGCCTAGAAGCAATTCCTTTTCCAAAGTTTTTACTTTGGCCTCCAAGGCCTTTATTTCTCTTTGCTTTTCTACCACTGTCATCTTGGACTTATCATAGCTAGCCTCTAGCTTGGCCAGTCTATCCTTGGCTTCATTTATTTCTGTTACTTGAGTTTCAAGCTCTTTGACAACTTTCATCAAGTCCTCCATACTCATGCTGGATTCTGCTGCTGCTGTTGCTTTTGTTGTTGCTCCTGTTGCTGATGTAGCTGTGGTTGGTGCTGGAATGGCAAGAGGGGCTGCTGCTGCTTGTGTAGGAGGGGCAGGTCCAAGAGTTGTAGATGTTTGAGGGGGCTGGGAGGTTGACTCCCCTTGCTTGTCCTACAATGCCTTCTCTAATTCTGCTTCCATTTGCAATATTCTTTGATTCATAATTAGAAGCAGGTCCATGGCATCATCCACTTTCTTTTCTTGTGCAAGTTCTGCTGTTTGAGGGTGAATGGTTGGAGGCAATTTTGCCTGCTTTCTCAATGCAGCAATGTCATCCTCTTTTTTCTTCATAAGGGCCCTAACACCCTTTGGATCTTTTGGATCATGTCCTAGATCAATGATTATATCTTCCAAAGTTTTTATTCTGTTGTCCTTAGCAGTGGAAGACATCCTTTCCAAATCAAGTTGTGTATTTGTGTTCTTTAGTGATTCTTTAAACTGATGGGCCAGCATGGCCTTGTTTGCAAGTGTGGCATACACCATTTCCCCTGTCTGTTTGTGCAGCTCTATTTGATCCATGGGGTGTATGTCCTTGGAGAGGACCTCTAGACTTGTTTTGGTGTAGTCTGCAGATGATCTGGGCTTTGACACTTTAGGCTTAAGATGAGTAAAAATCATCTTATCCTCCTTGATGTCATATGCTGCCATCAATCTCTGCTGCTTGGAGGGTGTGGTCTTCAAAAATTGATCATACAGTTGAACTCTTAAGAGTTCATTTTGAGCCTTGATTTCCATAAATGACCCTTTGACTCCAGCTGGTTGCTTACCCTGCTGCCTTGAGGAGGATACCTCTGTGCCTTGCTGCATGGACTGTTCCAGCTGAAATGAACTAGCGGCAGTCTGCTGGCTAAATTATCTTTCTCTGCCTTGGCTTTCTGCCCTTTCCTCACTGATGTCTTCTTCCTCGGTCTCAGGGTCAATTCTTGGCCTCTTGGCCTCTGGTTGCTGTGTTGACCCACTTGGAGGTGTGACCGCCTCTCTATCTCGCTTTTTTCCTCTCTCTTCATTGAGAGGTGTTTGCAAAACTGGGATTTGGGGTGGTCTAGTTTGTTGTAAAGGGACTTGCCCTTGAGTTTGATCCTTTGAGGTGTTGGGCTGCCCTGCTTCTATCTCTTGTTGTTCATCCATTATTTCTTTTCCTTTTGATGTAGTGGTGGTTGTAGATGCTTGCTGGGTAGTCTGTGTAGTTGGAGCAGTGGATGTGCCTTCTCCTACTTGGACTGGTTGCTTGAACAGGACCTGTTGACAAGAATCCAAGTCAAGAGTTTTCTCTAAATCTTTCACAGTCTGCTCCATTTTCTCTTCCTGAGTAAATTCTTCTACTATTGATTCAGGCACCCATTCATCTTGGTTGGCAAAGTGTTCTATTTGTGGATATGGACAATGTTTATAGGCTAGCAACCTATACTTGACTCTCATAGCACTGATAAAGCCTTCAGGGTCATAAGGGACCCACCAGAAGCTCCTTTTAAGTTTAAGTTGTTGCCCCAATATTTGATCAGCTTCTTGCCAACCATCTTTCTTATTCATGATGAATGGGCCTAGGTGGTCTCTGAAATTTAGATTGGCTTTCTTCTTGGCACTGTGGAAGTGTGTGAGGTCAGAATTGATGAGTTTCCTATAGTATTCCAAGGCAAACAACCTCATAGGAACATACCTTGGGAGCCTGTAGGGACAGAGCTCACAACCATAGATTCTGATAACTGTGTGATTTTGGTATAAATACCAATCACCTATTTTGTAATTCCTGGACAGCTGTAAGATTTTCTGCATATCTTTGGACAATCTGGTAGGAGGAGTCCTCTTTAAGAGGCATGTGACTGGATAAACAAATTGGTCAATAAATTCACAGTAGGAGTAGGGAGAATTCTAGACTTGGTGGAATACTGAAGACCAGAAGATGACAGGCCTCCTCTCACCCTCTGAGTCTAGCTTCTTGATTGGGCACTGGAAGCAATCTGTCTGATAATACATGAACAGGTGATAGATGTATGATGAATATTTAAATATTGCTTCCATTTTCAACCTTGACAGTTTTTCATGCATCTTGTTGGCAATATACTTGGCATAATTGTATTTTACAGCAGGGGGCTTCTCAGGGCTATATGCAGATAGCATGACCAGCACAGTTTCATCAACATGCTCATTTGTGGTGAATCCCAACACAGAGGTTATCATGTCCACCAGCGGCTTGCCTACCTCATTGAAATTTGCATATGAAAAAGGAGGTGGCCCAGAAGGTTGGCAATCTGCCTTCATGAAATTTTTGGCCACTACAGCAATCTCTATGCTAGAGAGCTTGGAGCCCTCATCCAGCAAGTACTTAATGGAAAAAGGGTATAGCAGATCGGTTTGCTTGTAATTCAGCATCTGATTGATGGAGTCTGGTGTTATGTAAAAGAGGATGCTCCCAGATGGAGACTTTACAGCTCTGAGCTTCTGGTCATAGTTTTCTGCACAGAGGTGAATGACTTCAGGAAAGACATTTACAGATGGTAGGAAGTAGGTGGGCAGATTGGACTCCCAGATGCCATACATGTCACTGTTGTCTAAGTGACTGTTCCTCAGCTGGCAGAAGGTCTGTAAGTGGTTCCTCTCTGCCACAAAATCTACAATGAGGAAATCACTGTCTACCAGTGGCATAGCTTCAAGCTCTTTATTGGGTGGATTAATAGGATCTACATCCAGTGTAGATGGAGTGGCCATGTTTGATTTTAACTGGATGTTTACTTGAATTTAGGATTGGTGCAAAGGCTGAGGAATGCCCACTAAATTGTGTTTGGCAGTGAGCACCCTGAGAGTATGAGGAACTCTTTTCAGGTTTGATGAACTGTGGGGCACTCTGTTGGAAGAACCAGAGTGTGTTTCAGCTAATTAGCTAGTTTTTCAAGGGAAATTCTGATAACAGGGATGAAGGAGCAGTTGTATTTGCTTTTACCCAGTAGCTCGGCTTCTCCAATTAGTTTTTATGGTGAAATCGCAGAAGGGCACAGGTTTCTTGCAGAGCTTTGTGGTGCAGGGGTTCTACCAGGTTTTTGAGTAGTTTCAGTGGACAATTTATCTGTGAGGAGCTTTTGCAGAGTTTCTTTACAGGAATTTAGGAGAAAAATAGGAGAAATGCGGGTAAAGTAGGTCGCCTGCGGCAAATACCTGGTTTTCTCGGTGTAGGAGGCGTAAAGCTGGATCAATTGCAGGTATTTAAGTCGACGATGAGGGCGACAACAACTTTGGTGGGTGAATTCTTGACTTCGGCAGTGAACGACGTTTTTTGCATGCAGAGTGCTCCGGAAACGACAAATGAAAACGACAAACAACGGTCATTTCCCATCTTTTTATGCACTTTTGGCCCCTTGGCGCCTTTTTGGTGATGACATCATGCTGACGTCATCATGAGCCCAGGTACGGCAAGGTGACGTGGCAGCTGACGTGGGTGGCCAGGTGGCAGTGACACAGTGGCAGGGCAGACGGGTGGACAGACGACGTGGATGCGCGGTGGCGGAAAGGTGAGGTGACGTCACGCTGACGGGGGTGTGACGTCAGCGAAGGGGGATGGGCGGTAAGTGGTTTCCCCGAAGGCCCCACAGGTGGTAAGTGGTTTAAGGGGGGGGCTCCGAACAGTGCGGGAGGCCGACGCGTAGCGGGGGTACGACGGTAAAACCGCCAATCCCCCAGACGCAAAAGGTTAAACACGTTCTGTGGGAAAATGACCGCCCATCGTTGGATTAGATCGCCCAAAATCGGACGGCTAACGGCAAACGATATGACAGCGCATTAAAGAGGGGGACTGCCTATTAAATTAATCGTTTTAAATAAATCAAGCGCGGGGGGGTTTTAACCTTAGGTTTCGGGTAAGTTTAATAATGTTTTTAATTTAAAACATTACAAACACAAATTTAAGAGCGGAAAGGGGTTGGAAGGGTTAATGAGGGCGGGGATTTGAATTTTTTGACTTTTAGCCAAAGTTTTGCTCGAAAATCCATAGTTTAGGGTCAAAGGGGGTTAATACTAACCCCTGATGGGTTAATATTTCCCAAGAAAGGGCTATATAGCTATAGTGCTAGGGGGAGGGTATTTATATAGATTTTTTGGGAATTTTTCCATAGATCTTTATAGAATTAGGGAAAGGGGACTTAGGGAGCTAAATAATATATCAGTTGTTAATATGACATTGTGAGGTGAGTGAAGGGGCAAAGACTAAGTTTTAAGAAGTAAAACTTAGGAATGGAAGATAAAGGAAATGAGAATAAAGATTTTACACAAAAAATGTGGCTTCTTTTCTTTGATTTAACTTCATAGTTTGACCTGGTACTCTGTCATGAACTGAAGTGGAACAGGACTCTTGAGCAGATCTCAAGGTCCTTGGGGATGTTAGTAAATGATGTTTGGGGGAAAATAGGGGAAATTAGACATGCTTCCAATGTTATGTCCTCAAACCTCTGCTTTGATGCCAATATCCTGAATGGAATGAGTCTTGTACTTGATAATCCAATTGGTGATGGCCCTTCCTTTCTGCAACCTTGCACTACTTACCCATCCTAGTAATCCTAACATTTTTTCTTCACTTGAAGTGGGTGCACTTGAACTATCAGACCCTGATTGTTCTCTTTTTCTTTTGACTGCCCTCGTATCTAAATGTACTCTTATTTCTTCCAAGGACCCAGATTAAGCAGTTGGGCTCCTTCATTTCTCTACCTAGCTAGTCATCTGCCAAGCTTGAGCTGTTTGGACAAGAAACATTCTCTATTCTGCAACAAGCAATTTAAACATGGCATGGTCCATATTAGACTATTGGGCCATCCATCCAGTATGATTAGCAGCAGTATTTGTAGAGTGGAATACTGCCAAAAGATAGTAGTGGCATTTTGACTAGCTACTTTCCTGGTCTTTAGTTTGGGGTTCATTTTTACTTTTCTTTTGACCATTTGATTTTCTTGCCTTTTGATCATTCTTTTAAGGCATACCCTCTTTTCATTTTTTAATTTTCATAGTATGTACACAAAATATGGAACCTTTGCAGCCTGCAATGATGAACATATTTAGCCCTTCCACTGTCAATCAATTGAAAGCATGAACCTATGATTAGAATCTAACAGGCGAATAAGCTCCCAGTTCAAACCAATATTCCAGAACTTGACGAGGAAAGGAAAAAATTAATTGGAACCGGAAGATGTACAGAAACAAGAATCTCAGAAACTTACGAAATTCGATCCAATTTCGGAGTATCTTACATTCAAAGTGGAAGAACTTATTTGCAGAAGATTCCACTTTGGAGAGGATGAGGAATTTTATACAGAAGATCCAGAACTACTCAGCATTGAGGACAACACTCCTTTTTGAAGGGAGAGGTGACAATGTTTGGTCCCTAACTAATTACTAGTGATTACCCATTTACTATGTAGTTGTAACCCCTATTAATATTGTTGTGCCTTCTATTGCCCCACATTGTTATTACCTGTGTCCCATAGAATCCCCTCTCTGTCTATTTTTGTGGCTTATATATATATATTGCTATAGGTCGACTGGGTTATAATTGTGAACTTCACTTAGACTTCCTATATATAGGAAAGCGAGGTTTTGATCATGTATATCCAAGAATTGTTCATTTATGTAATGTAAAGGAGGTTTCCCCCTCGAAGACGCTGAATTCTAAGGCGTTGATCTATCTTTTCTATCTTTTCTTGAGCTGGTTTCATAACAGAAGGAGTAATGACTTTCTCTTCTATGACAACTCCACCTTTTGCCACATCCTCAGTGATTGATGGCAACAAGGATTTTATGAACCACTCAGCTAAAAGTTGATCGAGAACATATGTTTTAACCATTCAATGGCTTGTGGAGTGTTCTCCTTCCATATGCATGTTCATACAATATTCCTTGACATCATCAATGTGGAGTCTCTAGCCTCCGTATAGGCCTCATACATACAATACCATGGGTCATTACCATGGTTCCCTCAATACCATCTATCTAATACCATGGGCCCATTACATTATTACTAACTACTTGTGGTCCCTTACGTGATACAGGTTAACCACCTTATTTATTACTATGGCCCATCCCATTATTACATTATTCCCTTAGGTAACTCCCTTTGTACCCCATATTATCCCCCCTAGGTATACTACATTCCACCCCCCTTAACATGTTTTGTCCCCGAAACATCGGAAGAACACAAATAATAAGATCTACTCAAAAGAGTAGTCCACTAGTACCATGCACGTGCATCTAGCCATCCAAGAGAAAGGTGAACCCTCAATCTTGATGGTGCCTCGCTCGCTTGAGATGGAAGTTGACCGTGGCAGCTCTTCTATGTTGATGTGTAGTAGGTGGATCTTCTCTCGCCGCAATCTGTCATGTCGGGGTTGTTGTCCTTGTGGCTAATTCGTTGCCACCTTGTTGGTTGTTTTCTTGTGGCATGATGTGGGTGGCGATATGCTGAAGTGTTAACCGACAATGCATCTTTCTTTAATTCACCACCTAATGGAGCCTGATGGGTATCTGGTACCTATTGTGGTGCCTGTAGTTGTTTCTTATTTTTCAATATTACTTCAACCACTGGGTCCCCCTCTGATGTAACATTTTCTGTTTTTGCCTCTACCTGTTTTTCTGGTACCTGGTTTGGTGTTTGTGTGTGGTTGTCGACCATCAATGGCTCATCATCTGATATGTCAATCCCTGGAACATCTTCTGCTTCAACCTATGTGGACTCTACCTGTTTATTGATGGAAATATCTTGTAATGCAATTTTCTTCTTTTTATACCAAAGCTTCAAGAATTTCTTCTACACATTAATATTGATAGTACCCACGGATTCCATCCAAGGATATCCCAAAACAACATCCATGTTTTCCATATCTGAAGTATAAAAATCACCATGCAACACATACTTATCCATAGAAAGCTTCAAATCCTTATAAACCTGAACATCCTCATCATCAACCTGTGTGTTTTCAATGTGTTTTGCTAGAACTTGCACTTTTTTTGCCAAATTAACATTGATAAAATTATGCTTGCAACTAGGATTTATAGACACAACGACTTCTCCTTCTGAATACATCCATGAACTTGTAATAAGGAGATACCAGTAGAAAATAACCCCTTACATGTCTCACTCCCTTGTTTTCTAGCATGAGACCTTGTCCAAAAGGAGTTTTTCAAATTCTTTATCCGAAAGTTCGAACAACTGCGTGTTGTAAATTGATTTCCACCATCTGTAAGCCTCATCTTGGAAACCAAGCGATAATAGAATTTTCCATTGTTTCCCATATGTGATCATTTAATTCTGTATGAATTTTTCAATAGTAGGGCTATCATCTTTTCCTGTAAAAAGCATCTTGCTAGACAACACAAAAAAAATTACTTACTTGACAAAAATTTAAAGTGGCCACAATTTAGTCAATATTGCTCAGAATCCCTATTATGACCTATTTTCAGAAATGGAACAACCATTTTGCATCTTCTCGTGTGGTCGAAATCTAGATCTAGGCACTAGAATTTCCTATTCGCACTGCCACTATCCCGCCATCACAAAAATTTGCTGAAAAAATAGCTAATTTAAAACAATGATATCTCCCTCAACCAGACTCCGATTCAACTGATTTTTTTTTTTTAATTTGGTTATTTTTTCACAAATAATCTAGATCTACAATTAAATTCTGCATATTTTGTGCCAGAACCTACAAACCTGCGCCGCAAACTCGTTGCCCCAAAAAATGTCTGCAACAACACTGATTTTTAAATCAGGGAGATCTCCTTCATCCAGACTCCGATTCGGCCAATTTGTTTTTCAAACTGAGTATTTTTTCACCAAAAACCCAGATTTGTAATTAGATTCTTCAGATTTTTCCCAAAAACGTATAGATCTGATCTGCAAATTTTCCACCCCAAAAAATGTTTGCAACACCACTCATTTTTAAATCAGCGATATCTCCTTCATCCGAACTCTGATTCGGCCAAATTTTTTTTTTTTGAACTTGGGTATTTTTTCACAAAAAATCCAGATCTAAAATTAGATTTTGCAAAATTTTCCCCAAAACATACATATCTGATCTGCAAACTTGCCGCCCCAGAAAGTTCCTGCAAAAAATAATAAAAAAATTCTCCACTTTTGCCCAAGAAAGTGCTCTGATACCACTTGTTATAGATTTGATCCAAAAATATAAGATAATGTAAATATACCCAAAAATAATAAGATAGAAATAGATAGAAATGCTTCTTTATTGATCAAAACCCTTAAGGTAGGGCAACACAATACATTCACTCCTTAAGGAAGGAGAACACTTCACAAGCCATATGCCTGTTCATACAATATTCCTTGACATCCTCAATGTGGAGTCTCTAGCCTCTATATAGGCCTCATACATACAATACCATGGGTCATTACCATGGTTCCCTCAATACCATCTATCTAATACCATGGGCCCATTACATTATTACTAACTACTTGTGGTCCCTTACATGATATAGGTTAACCACCTTATTTATTACTATGGCCCATCCCATTATTACATTATTCCCTTGGGTAACTCCCTTCGTACCCTGTATTATCCCCCCTAGGTATACTACATATTCACTGCCACACTCACACACAACAAATTACATGCATGTCAATTTCACATAAAAACACATGAAAATCCAAAAATATGTTTTTTTCTTATTTACTTCCAGAAATAGCATAGTTAGATGTTGTTTACTTCTTTGAGTATATAATGGAATTCCTTTCATGGTTTCCATAGTGATTTCTACAAAAGTAGAATTAGTTGGTTAATTAGGGTTTCCTAGGCTCGCTTTACATTTCAGTCTTTCTCCTTTCTATAGTTAGAATAGCATCTATCTTTCTTTCCTTTCATCACATATAGAGCTTCTTTTGGAATCCATAGAAGTTGGCTTGAGCTCATAGTGATCTTGTGTTGGTTGACCAAGTGATAGCCTGCAGTAAGAACTAGTACTTGTGCATATAGCATCGTCGCTTCCAAGTTTGTTACGAACTACCGGGTTAATAAGAGTAAAGTAGGCAACCCAGGATTTGTAGCATTATTGCTATAATATTGGTTCTCACCACTTTTTGGCACCGTTTCAAGGGAAGCATTAGAGTATTTTGTGATTGCTGCTTTCTTCTATTTTTTGTTGCAACATTCTGCTAATAGTTTATTGCAACAAAAGTAGACTAGTCATTTCTCTTCTTTCAAGTTTTGCATTTCCTTGCTTTCCTCTTCAATTCTGCAAATTTCATTTTAGCAAGAGTAGACTAGTCATTTCTCTTCTTTCAAGTTCTTCATTTCCTTTCTTTCCTCTTCAATTCTACAAATTTCATTCAACAAGTTCATTTCAGCTAGTCACAATTTGTTTTGTTCAATCAATTTCAGTTTTGCAGATACTATCAATGTGGGGAAAAACAAAAACCAACCAAAAATATTTCCTTTCATGCCTCGTAGGAATAGAGATAACTCAAGAAACTTTTTGCCCAACACCCCCATTGCTTCACACATCCAACCTTCTCTCTTCTTCGGTGGCTACGATCAAGAAAAATCCTTAGGTGAACAACTAGACATATTTGAAGAACCTATAGGGGAAGAAGAACAAGAAAACATTCCTTTGGAGCCAATGGCTGAAAAAATAAATTCTAGGGGGATTGGAGAAAGAATAGAGGGTACATTTCCCATTCAAGAGACCAATGGGGACAAAAAAATGAAGAATATAAGCCCTTGCGCCCCACCTCATTCCATGGTCTGACTACGGAAGATCCTGACACCTTTTGTTTGAGTTTGTTGTTATCTGTCGAACCTATGACTGTGCAGAAGATGAGCAAAAGTTGAAATTGTTCCCTTTTACTCTCAAGGATGTAGCATTGCGCTAGTTCATGGGATTACCTAGCAATAGCATCACAACTTGGGCTTAGATGCAGCAAGCCTTTAACAACAAGTATTGAGACTATTGTAGGTCAAAAGATACTAAAGAATAAATTTTCCAAATGACTATAGAAAGGGATGAGTCCCTGGAAAACTATGAGGAGAGGTTCAAGCTCAGTTACAAAAGGGTCAGGTGTACACTTGACCCTAAGTCTTTGAAGCTGGTCCTACTTAGGGAAATTCTAGAATATCTTTTAGACACCCTCCATTTGCTAGCCGGGGAAGATATCTACCAACTACCCTATGAGGACATAAATATTGTTTTTAGAAACCATTCTAGAGCAGCCAGAAATAAAGGTAGGGGGAGTCAACCCATAACCAGTACCTCTTCCTCCAACTCATCCATTAAAGGAGAAATTGGAAACATGCTAGAAGACTTCAAGAGTGAGATACTGCAGACTCTTGCCATGTAAATGGATACCTTGCATATCAAAATGAAACAAGAGGAAGCGGAGAGGGCTTTGGCCATTTTTTGCCCTAGATGCACCAGGAGGCATCCTAGGAATGAATGCCCATTGAACTCTATAGAGGTTTGTTCAGTCTGTGAAGAAAATCATTCTATAGATAAGTACCCATCCTTGCCCAGACTTAAAGCTGTATATCAAGGGGCTGAGGGAGTCACTGAATAACTCTACTACATAAACCAAAGAAGGTCACCTGGACCTAGACCATACTAGCAGGAGATGCAAGGGATATCTCAGGCATACTACAACCCCAAGCAAGTGCCCTCCATGCCTTCTTGGGGTCCCCTTGCCCTAGTCCACACCACCTCCTTGGTCCTTCACATCTCAATGTCATGCGTAACCAACCACCCATTCATTTCAATCCTATGCTCAGCCACAACCTCAGTGGAATGCATCTCATCAGGGGTGGAGGCCCCAATACAACTCTCTTCCTGCTCTTTTCCCTCCACCACCTGCTCAACCACAACCGTTACCTCCTACTCCACCAAAGCAACCCCAAATGCCTGCCCAACCAAATCTAAACCCGAACAACAGACAGGCTCAGCAAGTGTATAGTGGGGAACCTTCATGCCCAACTTTTGCTGTGGAGATTTAGGAAATTAACTTGTGATCTCGGAAGTTCTCCTAGATAGCCAACCTCCAACCAGGGAGGTTGAGGATGATAAAGAGGAAAGAGAACCTAAAGCAAATCCACCATTTCCTGAGAGACTATCTGTGACAGTTCAACCTACCCCAGAAGAAACTGAACTCCTAGGAGAATTGAAGCATTTATGTGTAAAGATACCACTTCTCCGAGCCATAAAAGATGTACCTATCTATAATAGGTTGATCAAAGAGAAGTGCTTTAGGCACCCAGGAAGGCACAAGAGAGATGCCCCAACCATTAATGTCATAGGACGACTATTCGACCTGATGTTAGGGAAAGTAATCTATCCAAAATATCTGGACCTTAGAAGCCCAGTAGTTGATGTCCACATCGATGGCACCATGATCCCACACACCTTGATTGATTTGGGAGCTGCCATTAATGTGATGACAAAGGACACAATGCTCAAACTTAACCTCTAGGGCTCCTTGAGGAAGACCACGACCGTGCTACAGCTAGCAGACCGCTCCACCGTGACCCCTGAGGGGATTGTGGAAGATGTGATGGTCTCCATTGATTCTTGGGAGTACCCTGCTGATTCCTTAGTTCTCCAGCGAAAGGCAAAGCTCATTAGGTATCCTCTCATTCTGGGAAGACCCTGGTTGGCTACAGCCGGTGCCTACATTAGCTATCGAGCTGGCAACATGACCATAAATAATGGGCACATGTCTAAGTAGTTAATCCTATACGCTCCTACCCAACCCTTTCTAGAACATGATCTACCTCTCTGGTTGGAGGAGGAAGATGAGGATGAAGTTTATTCCACACCACTTTGTACATTAGAAACTGCCATGGGGGGAAAACTGCAAGATGAGGATGATATGATTGAAAATTTGATTCAAAATCCACCTCCCAGTGTATCACCATTAGAAGACATAGTAAGAGAAACCCAAAACAACCCCTCAACTGATTTCTATGTGGCCAATCCTACTCCTCCCTGTGTCAAAAATATAGAGTTTGGCCTAGAAAAAACATTGAAAATCCATCCATCCCTATCTACTTCCCAGCAGAAGGAGTTATGCAGCCTGTTGAGAAAACATCTAGATGCCTTCACCTGGAGTTATAAGGAAATGAAGGGAGTGCACCCTTCAGTATGTACTCATCATATCTACATCAAGGAAGATTGCAAGCTAGTCAGGCAACCTTAAATGAGGATGAATCCAACACTTAAAGATATTGTTAAAGAAGAACTACAAAAATTGCTTGATGCAGGATTCATCTATCCCATCTTTGACAGTGAATGGGTCTCTCCTTGTTGCTAATGCCAAAGAAAAATGGTAAGTGGAGAATTTGTGTCGACTATCGGGAATTGAATAAAGCCACTAAAAATGACCATTTTCCTTTACCTTTCATTGATCAAGTATTAGACGGTCTGGCAGGGAAAAAGTTTTTCTCTTTCCTAGATGATTTTAGCGGGTACAATCAGATTCAAGTCAGCCCGAAAGACCAAGATATGACCACTTTCACTTGTCCATCAGGTACCTTTGCATATCGGGTCCTTCCTCTTGGTTTGTGCAATGCTCCAGCCACTTTCCAAAGAGCGGTATTGAATACATTTTCTGAACTCATTCGTGATGTGGTAGAAATATACATGGATGATTTTACTCCTTATGGATCTAACTTTCAAGAAGCTCTATCTAACCTAGGAAAAGTTCTAGACAAGTTTATTGAGATGAACCTATCCCTCAATCCGGAAAAATGTGAATTTTTGATGACTGAAGGGATTGTGTTAGGTCATGCAATATCTCAAAAGAGAAGAGCAAGATAGTAAGGAAAATTGCCCCTTTCACCTGGATTAGGGGAAATCTCTTCAAACTTGGCCCAGATCAGATCTTGAGAAGATGTTTCAGGGAGGAGGAAGTCTATCCTCCTGACTTGTCATGACGGGCCTTGTGGAGGTCACTTTGTAGTGAAAAAAACTACCTTCAAGATATTGCAAGTAGGCTACTACTGGCCCACTCTTCATCAGGATGTGAGAAGATATACCAGCTAGTGTGATCGGTGTCAGAGGATGGGGAAACCTACTCCAAAGGATGAGATGCCCATGCAACCTCACATGACCTCTGAGCCATTTGAGAAGTGGGGCATGGACTTTGTGGGTCCTATCATCCCTCCTTCAAAGTAGAAAAAATACATCATTGTGTGCATTGATTACCTGACAAACTGGGCAAAGACAAAAGCAATCATAGCAGTGATAGAGGAAAAAATAGTTGAATTTTTGAGAGAGAACATATTCTACAAGTTCAAGTATCCAAGAGAGTTGGTTAGAGATCAACGTAATCAGTTCACTTCCAATTTGATTGAATACCTACTCACACATCATAAAATCAAGCACATGACTTCAACCCTTTACCATCCACAAGCCAATGGCTAGGTGGAGGTCACTAACAGAGCATTAGAAGGGATCCTTACAAAGGTAGTGAGCAGCAGCAGAAAATACTGGGTGGATAGATTAGTTGAGGCCACTTGGGCCTACAACACAACATGGAAGACCACCATAGGATTCACACCCTATGAGCTGGTATATGGGAAGAAGGCTTTGCTGTCAATAGAATTTGAATTCAACACCCTAAGGATGGTAGCTGAGCTGGACCTAGACCTTCGCCATGCACAGAAAGAAAGATTACTTCAGCTCAATGGATTAGATGAGCACAGATTGTAGGCCCTTCTCCATGCAGAGGTAGTTCAGCTTCAGAGAAAGATATGGCATGATAAAAATATCAAGGAGAAGCAATTCCAAGAGGGAGATTGGGCACTACTCTATGATTCAAGATACAAATATTTCAAAGGCAAGTTAAGGACAAGATGGTTGGGACCCTACACTATGGAGAAATGCAATGAAAATGGTTTAGTTTTGATCAGAACCATTGATGATGAAGCCATCCCCATGCTTGTCAATGGAAATCGGTTGAAGGTCTACAAAAAACCCCTCTCTAAGTGAGAGTTTATTGAAGGTTTGGATAAAACAGTGATGGTAGTGGATCATGTCTTAGCTTCCACTTCACCCACTCATTGAAGAAAAAGAAAAAAATAAAAAATAAGGACTCAAGTGAAAACCTCCATGAGGCACTTAAGTCCCATCATTGGGTTGAAAACCTCTTCTAAAGCGGCCCAGTGATGTCAAAAAAAAGAGAGAGAAAAATAAGATCCCTGGGTGAAAACTTCCCTTGGAGGCACCCAAGGTAGACAATTAAGGTGAAAACTTCCCTAAGGCACCCTAGTTGTTTAAAAAAAAAAAGAATTTTCATTTTTATTGCAGGTTTGTAGGAGGACTACAGGAAGCAGTAAAAGGTGCTAAGGGAGCCCTGAAACCAACTCCAACACCTATCCTACCTTCCCACACCTTTCTTCATCATTCTTGGAATTTCTTTCACCTAACTATGCTTCTTTTTCAAGAACTATGTTTTTTATAGGAGGTTATGTGTTTTCTACAGGAGGCTCCTGTCGGAATTACAGAGAGCCAGAAATGGGTATAAAAGGCAATTTGAGGGATAGGGAAGTTTAATAAAGGACCTATAAACCCTCCTACAGTCTCCAAACATCCTTGCCATCATTTTCAAGCCTACATCACACCCCAATCATCATTCCTCTTTCTGTCCAAGAAAAACACAGAAAAAATAGTTTTCAGGAAAATAAAAAAACACAAAAAATAAGAGAGGAAACAACACCATCCACCTCACCTAAAACCTACCTATTACCTCTCCATCTCTATCTACATCTCTGGCATCATTGTCACAGCTCCAAGCATAGAAAGAAGCTGAAGTTTCAAGGGGAGAAGTAGCTATAGGAGCTCCTCTAGGAATTCCTATAGCAGCTGATCCCATTAAAATACAACATTAGCAGTAAGAGAGTGCAAACATGAAGGTTGAAGAATACACCTGAAGCTCAAATCCAGCCAGAGAAGAACCTACACAAGACACAACCACACATCAGCAAGCAGACATCATGCATCAAAAGAAACAAAGGCATGTAGTAGAGAGAGAGAGCCACAACACCTCACAGCAAATACATTTGGATCTCAGTTAATTAGAAGGCATTTGTGTAATTAGAAGGCATGCAAAAGCAATGAGATGGTTGAAGTTGAATGAGGGAAAGGTGGCCAGTTAACTTGGCCACCTTCATCTAGTTGACTCCACTCATCTGAAGATGTCACCCACATGTGCGCACAATCAAACTCAAGAAAGATGTCAAGGATAGGTAGTGGAGGAAGTGTGAACTTCGATGCAATCATGAGGGATGATTACGAGGAGGGGCCATGATGACAAGGCAGGTGGGTACCAATGGTCCGAATATGGCCAACGTATATTATGCCAACTCACCATCCATCACCAGAAATATCATAAAGGGCAATAAGTACTCCTCCCCGAGCACTCTCACAACCTTTTCCTTCATTCTCTCCTTGAAACTCAGCTATAGTAGTCTGCTCGTGCCCCCACAACCTCATAACCATCATACTCCATTGATCTCTCCCATATTCCTGCTCTCGGCATTTTCTACAGGAGCATCTATAAGAATTCTACAGAAGGGACAACAGTCTTCTATAGGAGGGGTAGTGAGTTGTTTTGAAGGGAGAAAACACGCGCTTTAGCACAATTTTCAGTCTGAGGAGGTAGGTTCCATGCATGCCCCCATTGAATATCAATATATGCAAGCAATGTTTTAAATTTAAGGAGGAAATAAAGCCTTTAGGGGGATGAAATACATAAAAATTTTCTTCTTTTTTTTTTTTTTAAACACAGTCTCCTCTGTTTCTCTATTTTTCTCCAAAAATCGTTGTCTCCATCTCCACATTTGGTTTCCCAAAGGAGTATAAACAAAATTATAGGAGGATTTATGAGGAGGGAGCCCACCAACTCCTCCAGGCTCCACACACATCCCCAAGTAGTGGACATATTCACAAGAGCAAATTGGATGAACGTTTTTGAGAAATTCCAAGGGTTTGATGAGGAAATTGCCCAAGAATTTGCTCACTCTTTGGTCCCTCACACCAGAACACATGTCACTGTCACCTTTAGAGGTCTTTCCATGGAGATAACCTTTGAATTTATCAGTAGGCTCACTACCCTTCCTCTTGGGCTACCTTGGAGTAAGGATGAGAAACCAATTGGACAGGTTGCCAAGAAAAACTTCTTCCAAAACAATGAAACCACTATAGAGGCTAAAAATGGCATTAGAAGGGCTGGCATGCCATATCCTTGGGATGCAGCTAGTTATCAAATAATAAAATACATTTCCTGTGAGGGGAGGTACAACATTGTCTATGGTTATCACTTTAGAATCCTCCATGAATTAAGGTATGGAATGGACACTCCAGCACCTCAGAAGCTCATCATCCCCTACTTCCTCATGCAGTCCCTCATTGACTCCAACACTAAGGTTCAAGCAGGAAATTTAGAGCAACTAGCTCACCATGGGTTAATCAAAATTTTAGTGGAAGAAGCCCTCCATACATTTACACTCCCTATAGCATGGGAAATCTTCCAAAACATGATAGCTGAGGATGACATAAAGACCCTAACCTATGATATCAGTCCTACTAGCAGTGAGGAGGAAGAGAAGAAAGGGGGAGAAGGTGAAGAAATTGGTGACTTAGCAGAACAAGAAGGGAAAGAGGAAGAAACTAAGATAGAGGAGGAGAAAGCTGAAGAAACAGAGCAGGAAGAAACAGAGCAAACAGAGATAGAAAAAGAGACAGAAGGAGGAGAGAAAGAGGCAGAAAAGACAATACAAGGAGAAGTGTCCCCTGAGACTCTAGAAAGAGAGGAAGTAGCTACCCTCACTACCCTCAGTACACCAATCAAGCCAAAACAAAAGAGGAAAAGGCAGGCTTCCATGTATTTCAGGGCTAGGAAGAGCACAAGAATTAGAACATGGAAACCTCAGCCCTTTTCAAAAGTGTTAATTACAATTGAAGATTCACCCTCTGCCCAAGGAAAAGAATCCCCTTCCAAGGCACCTATCACATATGAAAGGGGGACTCCTAGATCTCCTACATGGAAAGAAAAGGTAGAACTATAGGAACCAAAAACAGTCCTACAGGAGGCTCAGACAGTTCTACAGGAGACATTTTCAAACCTGCAGGAGACCTAATAGCTTGAGAAAAGGATAGAAGAACAACCACAGGGAAAGGAGGAAATATGAGAGTTACAAGAACCTGATCCCCAGCCTAGTCTGGCTTCCTATTACAATCTCCTTGAGGGAGGAAGGATAATTCCACAAAAGTTTGCAATTCCACTATTCTTTGAATTAGAGAAAGAGAGAATAAAAACACATAGATGGATGTAAATAGCCAAATCCAAGGGAGTTGAGGATGTTGGCCATATGGAAAACCAACTTAGAGAAATGGGCAGAGAGCTAAGTGATATCAAACACAAGGAAGCAATTACAAGAAGCCACCTTGAAACTAAAAATGAATTGCTAAGGAGGTAGCTGCAAGAGAAAAAGACCCAGCTGACATGCATGGCCAACTTATCCATGGAGGCATTGCAATGTGGAAAACTAGAAAAATCCTATGGCCTATATCTTAAGGACCAATGGTTGCAATTTCAGATAAAGACTTTGGCAGAAAGAGGCACAATGCCTTTCCAAGATTACAGGCAGTTTATGAACCTGTGTGACCAAAGCACATCAGAAGATAAGGCAAAGATGGCAAAATTCTACCTATATAACATGGCCCTCACAG
This sequence comes from Pinus taeda, assembly GCA_000404065.3. NCBI lineage: Eukaryota > Viridiplantae > Streptophyta > Pinopsida > Pinales > Pinaceae > Pinus > Pinus taeda. Next base: position 7,088 of record APFE030914993.1, on the reverse strand, counting down.
GCATGAATGTGTGGGACCCCAATGCCAGGCTAGGGAACCTGCAACTAATGGCCATGGCCTCATGGATGAACCATGAAGAGTTGAGGGCACAAAAATAAGAAGGTTGTGTTAGGTTCCCATACCAATAGGTTTCATCTTTCATGATTGACAGTGGAAGGGCTAAATATGTTCATCATTGCAGGCTGCAAAGGTTCCATATTTTGTGTACATGCTACAAAAAATTAAAAAATGAAAAGAGGGTATGCCTTAAAAGAATAATCCAAAGGCAAGGAAATCAAGTGGTCAAGAGAAAAGTGAAAATGAACCCCAAACTAAAGACCAGGAAAGTGGCCAGTCAAAATGCCACTACTAGCTTATTGGGCAGTATCATGTTCTGCAAATATTGCTGCTAATCACACTTGATGGATGGCCCAACAATATAAACTGGACCAGGCCATGGTTAAATTGCTTGTTGCAGAATAGAGAATGTTCCCTGACCAAACAGCTCAAGCTTGGCAGATGACTAGCTAGGTAGAGAAATAAAGGTGCCCAACTGCTTAATCTGGGACCATGGAAGAAATAAGGGTAGGTTTTAGATAAGAGGGCAGTCAAAAGAAAAAGAGGACAATCAGGGCCTGCTAATTCAAGTGCACCCACCCTTGAAGAAAAAATGTTAAGATTACTAGGATGGGTAAGTAGTGCAAGGTTACAGAAATGGAGAGCCATCACCAATTGGCCTATTAAGTGCAAAAACTTATGCCACTCAGGGTATTGGCCTCAAAAGCAAAGAGTGGAGGACAAGCATTGGAAGCATGTCTAACTTCCCCATTTTCCCCCAAAATTCATTTTATTAACACTCCCAAGGGCCTTGAGATCTTCTCAGGTGTCCAGTTCCACTTCATTAAATCACAAACTACTTGGTCAAGCCATGAAGTTCAAACATGAAAAGAAGCCACATTTTTTGTGTAAAACATCTTTCTCATCATTTCATTATATTCAAAATCCTAAGTTAAGTTTTACCTATTAGAACTTAGCTTTACCCCTTCATTGACCTCACAAAACCATATTAATTACTAATGTACTATTTAGCTCCCTATCTCCCCCCTTTCCCTAATTCTATTAGAATCTATGAAAATTTCCCAAAAAATATCTATAAATACCCTCCCCCTAGCACTATAGCTATATACCCCTTCCTTGGGAAATATTAACCCCTCAAGGGTTAGTATTAACCCTCAATCATCCTAAAACTATTGGTTTTGGCAAAAAACCATGGTTAAAAGTCAAAAAAATCAAAATCCCTGCCCTTGCTAGAACCCTTTACCCCTTTCCGCACTCTAAATTGTGTTTGTAATGTTTTTTTATTATTATTAAAACATTAATAAACGAAAAAATCCGAAACCTAAGGTTCGTAACCCACCCCGCGCCCGATTTAATTAAAATCTAATTAAATATTGGGCGGGTCCCCTACTGTTAACACGCCGTCACCTCGTGATTTCCGCCCAATGCATGATCTGCCGCCCCACCCATCCAACGGTGGGCGGTCAATTTTGTATACAACCCGCCCAACCTTTTGCGTCCGGGGGATGGACGATATTGCTGCCGTACCCCCGCCA
>APFE030914990.1:88634-122923 GCA_000404065.3 Pinus taeda | reverse complement strand
CCAGATAAAGAACTCGGGCTTCCAGGTCATCTGTTGGCCCCCTCCTCCTCTGGGCATAAGTTCTGCCCATCGATGCAACCTCGGTTCCCTCAACACTGGGTCTGCCACTATTCCCCCGGGTACTCGGAAGATCGGCAGTCGCTCTAGAAAGAAAGTCACAATGATTGACCCATATCCAAACTGTTTGTTTCCATCTCGCTTACACTTGGTAAGCTGTCGTTTAATATTGGTCGTCACCGCTGTGGCCCAATCAAACAATGTCGGATGGAGACATTCAGTGGCCAGCAGCAAATGGTTTTTGCTGGCCTCATGGGGCGCCTGTATCCCAGCTGCCCGGGTAATGGTAAATAAAATGACTCGTAGAACCAAGTTGGGCACCTTGTTGATATCTACCTTCCTACTGTTTGCCCCAAACCGTGCCCCAGGACACACTCTTTCCCTCACCTCCTCGATCTTCTCCCCAGAAGGTCGACTACCTATCAAGATAGGTCGTGCACCTCGCCGTGACAATCCAGTGATAAAATAGACATCGGAAACATCCAATTCCAATGTCTGGTCCTTCAGGCGAAACACCTGATCTTCTACGTCCCAAGCATCTACTATGAAGCGCAGTAGCTCGGGTTGTGCGCGTAGGTACGAGGTGTGGAAGAATTTATTCAAGCCATAGTCTCTTAAAGCATTTAGACAGTCATCATCCTCCAATGCCAAGGCATCAACTTCGTTATGCTCTCGTTCCTTCCATTCTAGAACCATTTTTGGAAAAAACCTGCAACCAAAGGCAAAATTTCAGTTGTTAGATCATTAATGAAATATAAATTGAAACAAATTTGCAAACTTAACGGTCCAATATGGTGAAAAAAGAGATCGCGCGGTTGGCGCGACCCCTTTAGGGAAAAATCTCCATTGGTGCGGTCCCGTGCAGGAAACCCGCGCCAATGGCGCAACCCTAAAATTTTGCAAATCCCCTTGCAGGGGGCTGAATTATGGATAAAAAACTTGAAAAATGGAATGAAAACAGAGCTAGGGATGAGGCCTCTTACCTGTTGCAAACGACGGCTCGAATGGTCTCCTGGATCGATCGCAATCAGCAGTTGAAATTTGCACCCAAAACTCTCCAACAGTGAACTCACAAGGTAAAAAGTGAAAAGTAAATTTATTTTTTACTATTTTACTATTTATAGCATTATTTCGACCTAAAAATACATTAGAAATGATATTTTTTGAGTATTTTTAGATTATTTTTATGTCGAAGTGGGTTTTACGCTGTTTTTTTAAATGATGACAGGGCTTGGTGCAACTCAACTCAACCAAATGAGCTTCTTTTTAACTTTTTCAAGCTCGGTAAAACATGAGAAAATGTTAATTTACGGTCTACTTTCAGCGCTTTTCCTAACCTTTTAAAGAGGAAAAGATTTCCGAGTTATCCCTCTTGGCTCGTTAAACGTTACTAAGGGGTGTTCATTTTAAGTCCTTTTATCGACCGTTAAAATATAAAAGATTACCAGGTTTTTGTCGTTTCAAACTCGTTAATGGTTACGAAACGACGTGGTTTTGATCCCTTTTCTACTTTTTCAGGTCGAAATCACTATTTATGAAAAGTACTCCTCGATCGTAATGGTCGGGCGGTTCTTTCGGCATTATTTTATAATTTTTCGAGCCCGAGAGACACAACTTTACCAAAAAGGACACACCTGGAGTTTCCTTTTCTGTTGTCTTTTCAAACTCTCTAAACATGAAAAGACGCTGAGTTCTTCCTTTGTCAGACTCGTTAAACCCTGATGACATCGGATCTTGTCGAAATGACACGCCACAAGCATATGCTATCCCCATCAAGCTTGTTAAAAATAATTGGGGTACTCGCCAGAAATGGTGGGGGAAAAAAGAAAATTTTGGGAACCATAATTATTGTCGTGTCGGCAGTATGTCACTCTTGAACATGGCACTTCTCCGCTTTCGTGTCAGGGTGGGGATATTTCATCTCATTTTTTCACTTGCCTTCGCGGGTTTGGGTAATCCTATCTGACCTCTCATCTTCTCATTGCTTCATCATCATGACCTCTGATCCATCGATGTCAAATACTGCCAACTCCACTGTCGTGCCACTGATATGTTCAAGAGAAGTTGACCTCTGAAAGAAACAACCTCCATTTGATAGTTCATATAATCTCAATTCACAACATTGTCTCTTCCCGTCTCGTGTCGATGATGTGGGAAACATTATGGCCCACCTTCGACGAAGATCACTTCCTGTCGACTTCAGCTCATTATCCAGGAAAGTGACCTAGAGACTCCCTTTCGGTACCTTGGAGCCTGCATGCCTCAATGGCAGGTTCTTCGTGTTCGACGCGAGGTTTTTATCGTTGGCCTCCGATCGGATGACTCTACGGGTGTTCGACACCGGCTCACTAATTCACACACTGTAGATTGTACCTATAGTACCTTGAGGGCCATTGTCATTATTGGTGGTACCTCTCGCGTCTGTTAACAACTTTCATCATTGGCTGGTAATCAGACGATGTTCATGCATGTTCGACCTCAGCTTACATGTTCACATGCTTAAACTTGTACTTATGTTCAGGTCGAGATGGAGCGCAAGACCCTGGATGGTGTCTGCTGTAATCCAGGCGTGATTTTTGATACATGACTCATTCATTGGATGGCTGGAACATACCTGAGTCGATTCATTGACCCTAACCAGATGGGTACGTCCAAACTATGGATCTAGATGTACTCTCTTATGGATGGCTGCGACCATGCCACGTACATCATGTATTTGAACTATCAATTGTATCTCTCAATGCAGATTCTCAGCGGCAGCTATATGTGTTATTGTAAAGCATTTCACCCCTCTCTCTCTCTCGGGCCTCATGCTTTAGGGGGCATCTGTTACACAGTAATTTGTCACCATTGGTCACCGTCCCTGTTACCCCTGTTTTCGTACATTGGAGTATACATTCCGGGACCTGTGAGCAGTGACATAGCCTAAAAACACTTGCATTATGTTCCCCTGAGTATGTACTTCATGTTCCCTGAAGACACCTTTTGCAAATTATCCTTGAAAAGTGCCCTTTTTCCATTGGCGTAGGTACACAGTGTCTTATCCGCGCCAATCACTGAGATCCTCAAAAGGGGGTGTGCCCATTGGCGCTCTGTCATAGAGCAACACTCGCGCCAACTAAATTTGGTAATGATTTTTGGCCAACACGCACCCATATGTTTTTTCCTCTCAGATCATGAAGTCCTTTGAGGGAAAAATCCATCTGATAGAGGTCAAGAGTCATCATCTATCCTTGACACCTATCCTCAGTAGCTTTTCGGAGATAATGCCAATCCACAATGGGCATCTTGGTACATTGAATCTTCCTCCCTTCTCCATCTATAAATGACTGTCCTCATGCATTAAACAAGCTAGTTTTTGCTAGAGTCTTTGTGAGTGCTGAAGTAATGCTAGAGTGATAGTAAGAATTGTGAAGCATAGGGAGGTTATGCTGCCAGGATCCTGAGAGAGAGAAGGTCTATTGCAAGGCATACATAGCTGCTCGCCCAGCCAGAGAATAGGTTCAACGTCAGAACCTTGGTTGTATCTTTCTCTGCCTATTATTCATTAATAGACGACTATCATTATGGTTCCACTCTTATTGTCTTTATAATGATGATTGAGTTATATCTTTTCTGACTGATATATAGTTGCATCTATTGGATTTTATGCTTGTATTTGTGTCGTTCTTTGCATGTGCAGGTGTCTGTTCACGAGGATCGTGAGGATTGTGACCAGCCGGAGCAAAGAAACGGGAGCGACGACTCTTCTACAAGTACTAGCGTTGGAATCCAAGTAGGCCCTCATCATCGATCTTTGATTTGCAATTAGGAACCTGCGTGTTAGCGTTGTGTGATTGTTGCTAGACCCCATTTGGGCTAGTGGGATCACCTCTGTCCGCAGAGGGAATTTACCTGTCCAACACTAACTGATAGTTGTTCCACCTACAATAAATATATACCATGTGGTGCTCCTCATGTTATCTCTATCACCTTCCATATCTGCATCAACATATCCTTGTAAAGAAATGTTCGAACCACCAAATTATAATGCTTGATGTTGAAAATAGAAACAAGAAACTCCTAATTTAATTATGTCCTTGAATTAAATTGGGAATTAAATTCTAATTCTAATTCTCATAGAAACTTGTAATAGTTAACTAAGTTAATTTGACTCGGTTGGCTCGGTTAATTTGAGTTGGGAGTCTATCTAGAGTCATATATAGTTTCTCCTAAATTTTAGGGGCTCGAGTTGAGTTCTTTTGAGTCGTAATTATTTAATCCAATTTAGCTAAGTTAAATTCAATTAAACTAGTTCCAACTGATGGAGGAATTAGTGGGAGATATAGTAGTGGGGTGTAACTAGCACTACTAAACCAGTAAACTGAAGATTCACCCGTAATTAACTCATGCATGTCAACTCAAAGAAACACCCAGTTGATATTGGAGTTCAGGGACAATGTACTATTAGTTATATAATCGTTTGAATTGTACAGATGGTGCATGCAATAAGAGGAAGGCCTATGATGGATTGCGCAGTTATGGATGTGGAATTTCACAGTTAAATATGGGCTAATTCCCTAGAAAAATACACAAGGAAATAAGAGCTTGGCAGGGAACAAATTTGGCTAAGTATTGGTTGGAGCTTGTTTGTGAAGTAGTGAGATAGATATAGATAGTGCAAAGGTTGCTCGGTCTTGAGAAAAACATTGTAATATTCTCATGTTTTCTGATTAATGCAATACACAAATAGCATGGTTTTTTAACTATGGCTTTCCCCAAAAAAAATATTGTGTGATTGAATTACAGATAGAAATTTTTTTTAGCTGTGGCTTTCCCTAGAAAATTATTGTATTGTGTGATTGAATTCTTTCTCTTTTATTATTTGTGATTTCATCGATCATTTATTATTTCCGTTGATGAGTAGAGTAGATTCAAGTCAAGTGCTTTAGCATATTACAATTTGCAGTTTGAATCTACAAGGAATTTCTACATGGTATCGGAGCTAAAATCACTATAGAAGAGGAGAATAAGAGTCTTTGTTTTGCAGGAGAAATCAAATTTGTGGTATCATACTTCAAAGCTAGCAGGATTTTGTTCTACGGATTTAGACTCGAATATGCCCTTGAGGGTAGTTCAAACTATATTAATTGGAAGGAAAGGATGGAGGTAGTGTTTGAAGACAACGTGCTTAAGGAATTCATAGACAAAGACATTCCTAAGCCAACTAATGCTCAGGATCTAACAGAGTGGAGAAAGCGTGTGGAAAATACGAGAAGGATTATCCTAGAAGGAGTTCGAGATCATATTTTCTTGAACCTCCATGGTAAGGAAGCTCCATTTGCAATGTGGAAGGCCTTGACGGACCTGTTTCAAAACAACAGTGACCACATGAAGCTAGCACTAAAGGACAATCTCAGAAATTAAAATCAGGATGGATAAGGGTGACACAATACCGAAGTACTTGACCAAGTTCACCCAATGTCGGGTTGAGCTTGGAAGTGTCAGTGTTATAGTTGTTGAAGACGATCTGGCGAGCCTATCACTTCTAGGAGTTCCCAAGAGTTGGCACAACTACCATGACTTAGTTAATGGGAGGGAGAAGCTACTAGAGTGGTAGCGATTGTGGTCCGACTTGGTACAAGAAGAGATCCAATAGAACACCAGAGATCGATCCTCATCCAAGCATGATTGTGAGGAGAATTGTGATTTAGTTGGAAAGGCAAAGAAAGGGAAGGGGAATTCATCCCTTTCAAAATCAGATTCCAGTCATGGTGGCAAGAAGAAAGACATGTTGAAGATTAAACGTTTTGACTATCACGAGTTGAGGCACTATGCCACAAAGTTTATGCACAAGAAGGTCTATAAGAAGCCCTTAGGAAGAGCGGCAAGTGAAGCTCTTGCTTCAGAATTTGAGCTAGATTTCACCCTCATCGTTTGCATGGTTACATCAATGATGGGTAGTGTGTGGTACCTGGATAGTGGAGCCTCATTCCATATAACATACAACAAATAGTTTTCTAGTGCCAGAGGAGAAGGACCTCGAGATGCACATCGAGATGGGAGATGATGGGAGGTATAGCACGATAGACATCAATACTGATACCTTTCAGAGGGAGTCTGGTTCTCCTCTCACATTAAAATATGTCATGTACATTCCATGTTTGAAGAGTAATTTGGTTTTAGTTACCATGTTGGAGGATTGTGGCTATGATGTGATATTTAACAAAGGAAAGGCTTTCCTTCATCACATAGCCTCAGGACAGGTGAAACAGACCTGGGTTTTGGTGAAGAACCTCTACAAATTGGATGTAGAAGATTACGCTTCCTTAAGCACTAAAGCAGAGAAGGTGAAGAGCCAAGACATCTGTGAGTTGTGTCATAGAAGATTGTGTCGCTTGCACCACGAAGATTTGAATATCATGAAAAAAATTTCTACATGACTTCTCAAGGGTACACTAGAGCAGAGAGACACATGAAAAGGGTGTACACTAGGGAAGTACACCAAAGCTTCCTTTCATGATAAAGATATTAGAGCACAAACAATCCTTGATTGAGTTCACTCAGATGTGTATGGACCATTCTCGACAACATCCACGGCCAAGCACATATATTATGTAATATTTGTTGATGATTTTCCTAGTAAGTGTTGTATTTTATTCATGCATAAGAAAGATAAGGCGTTCACTAAATTTTGTGAATTTAAAGCACTTGTCGATAAATATACTGGCAAGAAAGTTAAATCTCTTAGAAGTAATAATGGTGGAAAATATGTGTCAAATGAATTTATGAACTTTTGTGCATCAAAAGGCATTTGATGGGAGTTAATAACACCTCATAACCCATAGCAGAATGGGGTGGATGAAAGAAAGAAAAAAATTATTTTTTGAGTGGCACAAGAAATGTTACATGATCAGGGCCTATCGTTTCACTTGAGGGTTGAAGCATGCAACACAATTGGTTGTTTTCAGAATAGAAGCCCTCATCGAATTCTCAGGATGAGTACACCAGAAGAAGATTTTTTAGGTAAGAAACTAGATGTGTCACACTTCAAGATATTTGGTTCATCATTGTATTGTCATGTTACCAAAGAGGGAGATTCAGTTACATGCAGAAGAGGAGATTTTAGCTCCAAAGGAAGAACCTCATGATGATTTGGAGCATCCACCTGTTAGTGTCAATGTCTTCACACTGCCATCAATGATCAAAATTACTCTTTTGCATTCATATTAGGTGTCTCATTCTGATGAGTTGCATTCCATTAGGTCATGGATCAACTAATGGAAGGGTTTCATTTCATTTTTCCCTCATGTTATATACCGGCTGACCTGTTTCACATATTTTTCAGTTATTCATAGTCTTTCCAGTTCATTTCATTTATAAAAACCAGTTCTAGGGTTTAGTTTCATTAGGTCTTAGGGTTTTTCAACATGGTCATTCAAAATGAATAAGAATGGTCAACATACACATGAGGAGGCTAATAAAGTTAAGAAGATCATAATTTCCTAATTTGTAAGCTAAATAAAGCTCTTTAACCTCAAAACTTGTTTTGAGGTAAAACAAATCATTTGTATTTTATTGTTTTATTTCCATGTAATTTGATGTAATTTTATGCTTCCTATATGTAATAAGTATTATTCAGTTGCTCTTGGTCATCTTGCCAATTCCCGCCACTGCAAAAGAAAAACATCAAAGCATCAATTCATCAAATTGCCAAGGAAAAAGGTCAAACTTCAAAACAGAAAAACAAAGCATTTGAAAAGGTCATCAAAAATTTTAAAAAGTGGGTTTTGAAAGGAGAAAAATTTAAATGAAAAAGTATATAAAGAAAAATAATGGTAGAAAGCCATTTCATTATGAAAAAGTCAAGTGGAGAGAAAAAATCGCAATTTCTGAGCAAAAGAGGGAGAAAAAATGAAATTTGAAGAAAATCGGCAGGCGCTGTGCATTGGGAGGCTGGTGCTGTGCATAAGAGGAGTTTTTCCAGTGTAATTTTACACTGGCGCTGCACATATAACTGGCACTGCGCACCTATTAGGTGGTGCTATGCATTTGTCTACAAAGCTTCAAAATGGTTCAAATCAACCTAATTCGCTTCAAATCTCTCAATGGTCCTCTGACCAAGTATGTTAAGCTCCCTTCCTAGCTAAACAAGGGTTTCTCATTAATTATGGTGGTTGTTATCTTTAGGTGCTCAAAATCCAAGGAGTGTCAAAGATTTGATCATCAAGGAGCAAAAGGCTAACATTCAAGCCCTATCAATCAATTTGAAAAAAATAAAAATGGATCATTAATTACCTTGAGCAGGACAACAAGCAATTAACTGACAAGTAGGTTATCATGGAGTTACAAATGCTTAGAGAAGAGAGGCAAGAGGCAAAGAAGGCAAAAGTCAAGATGACCTCCATTGAACAAGAAATTGAATATGACTGAGAAACTTGGTTAGAGAGGATGAACATTCACCTTGAGAAGTTGCTAGAGAAGGCCAATAAAGAAAAGTAAATGCTTCGCCATATGGCCTATCACTATATGACCCGGAACAAGATATGCAACATAAGGATTAAACAACTTAAGGCAAGATTAAGGAGGGCCTTAAAAAGAAAAAAGAGGAAGGATAAGCTTAATATCTTGGCTGATGTTACATTAGCCCAACAAAGTAACCCATGAAGCAGCTTTGAGCCAAAACTGGGCAAATTTTGAAACAATTTCAAAATTTCAAAATTTTGAATTATGCAACACAGGAAATTGTGGTATATGCGCAGCGCCACTGGCGTTGTGCATTTTATTGGTGCATCCTTAGGAGAAATGGCTTATAGATATGGATTTAAAATCAAGAGGACATTAATACCTTAAAGTTTCCTCTCATTTGGAGCAAAACTAGGTCATTTAAAGGGCAAAAGAAACTCAAAAATTGCCCTCTCTGCCACTTTTTGCACCCACAGGAAGCAGTCTTGGGAGAATTCATTTTTGAAGGGAAAATGACCACCAAATCAGAAAATTTAAGATGTTTCACAAACTAGACGGACATAGCTTTCCAACAAGCTATCTTGGGTCTGATTTGGTGGAGTATAAGACCTCCAAAAATAGGTTAGAAGTGGCACTACACATACAGGAGATGGCGTTGCGCATATAGCTGATTTTGCCAATTTTGCCCAGAACTCCAAAATTTTTCCTAGTTTGACTACCAATTGACTTTTTCTCTCATCCTTGGTAAATTTATGATTCTAAATGATGTAATGCAATGTAAACATGAATGTAAAATGACTTGAAGGGGTAGATACATTAGTTACAAGTGGTTTGGAAGTGAATGTATCAGTTTCCTTGGTTTTAGAGGCAAGTTGTTCCACTGCCTATTTTCTTGTTCCTAGTTTAGATGTGGTTGAAACAGTGCCCGATCTGTTGGATTCGACCCCTGATGGCTAGCTCAAGTGGTTTTCTTACCTATATTATGTACTTTCTTAGTCATCTGTAAAGGTTGGACTCTTGTAGATGCTTTGAGCTTCATTGGACATCACTTCTGTAGTTTGGAAAGGAATACAACCAGGTTTTGCAGCTATTTTTGTGGGATTCTTATGATACTGTGTTTTTTTATTGTTTCTTCTTCTGTAATGAGTTATTCTTATGTGTTATATGTTTCAAAACCTTTTCCATTCTTCTAAACTAAATGAATCAAGAGAAATAGGCAAAATACATTGACAACAGTGCTTTGCCTTAGGAATGCATTTAGTTCTTAATGTTTTCAGCAGTTTGAAGAGGATTCATGGTCTCCACATGCCCTCCTCAGCCCCTCAGCAGTCTTAAACCAACCATCTCACTTGATTACTAGTGCATAAACATTTATCTATCTCGCCCCACAGAACATGTCTGCAATTGTGATTTGATTTCCTGGACCTAAGCTGCCTGCTCCATTTGATCCAGCAACCAACCTTCAAAATCAACTCAAAAACCTTAGAGATACTATACCTAGCCTAAAATCTATATTCGAATCAGTCATCTCAACTAAGATTGACAAGGAGAGAGCCTTCTCCCGACTTGGTAGGGCTAGCTACCAGGTTAAGCATGGTTTGTGGTTATCCTAAGATTGCCTCCCTTCAGCCTGAGGTTGATCTAGGCTCTAACATAGTGGCAAAAATATTGGGGAATGTAATGTTATGTTCCTCAGAAAAATGTATCAAGTTTAGATCTGATTGTTGATGGTGGATAATGATCAGACACCGGAACGCTGAAATCATTCACCTGGCGACTCCAGTGTCGAAGAATCCCAAGGTTTAGAATTTTTATGGCAACTCTACTCTTCAAGAATCAGTAGCTTGAATAATTTCTTGGTGAATTCATGGTTATCAAAATGGATTCGCTGGATCAAAGGTATGCTCCCATGAGCCGAGATCACATTCGAGGTTTCGCAAATAAAATTCCTAAGGTAGATTGGCAAAGGAATTTGCCTATGTTTAAAGATGATGATAGGAATGATGCTGCTTTACATCTGGTTAGATTTCACATGAATATTCGCAAGTTGAAGGTTGATTTTCCTAAAGACTGCTTGATGAAGATATTCATGGCCACTCTAGAAGGTGAAGCCCGATCTTGGTATGAAAGTTTTCCACCTACTTGTATTTATTGTTTAAAGGATTTTCATACCATGTTCTTTGAAAGGTATAAAGAATATTATCCATCCTTAATATTAGTTCAGAACTGTTGTGGACATGCTTACAGTTTTATTGAAATCTTGAGAAAGTTTATGAAGATGATGACTTCATGGACGATGAGATCTTGGAAGCCCTGTATGAAAATCCATTTCAACAGCATAAAGAGGATACTTATCAGGATGCTCAGGAAAATTTGCAGCCAGTTCAAGATCTTAGTATAATGGAAAATGATGGAGGACAAGGTCTTATTTTAGATTTGATCATAGATAAAGACAGTATGCAGGAAAATCAAGATCCAATTTCAGATTGTGGTAAAGTCAAGTTGGCTATTCCAGATCTAGATTCAGATCGTGATGATGAAGAAGATTCAAATCATGATGATGAAGAAATCATTGACGCTAGTCACTTTGTTACGCGAGATCATAATCAGCATATAGTAGCTTCTTCTTTGCTTGAAGATGAAGGAATTTTGCATCTTGATAGTCAACAGGAATCATATCAAATGAATCGGCAATATGAGGAAAATTTGTATACTCCTCTGCTTGAAATTAATGAGGATATTCAGCAACCTTGTGAATCTTTAGGAGGGAAAGAAGACAATTATTGTTTTATCAAAAGAAAACAAAAAGCACTCTCTCCTCTCTCTGAAGATGAGACAGATCAACTCCTGAAAGGTCATGTTATAGCCTAAGCTAACGCAAGTTTTTGGTGTTCACATAGTAAAGAAGGTGTTAGTGAAGCTTCTTCCACTTTTGAAAATGATAATAGTCTTGAAATTAGATTATCAGATATTGTTTTCTTTCATGAGAATGATAAGGTTGTCATGTTTGATGATCTTGAAGATTGTTTTCTATTTAAGAAAGGCTTAGACTATGAAATTGAGGAGTATGAACCTGAGAGAGACAGTATGCCAGAAATCGACTCAGAATTTCTCATGGTCAAGGAATTTACAACCAACACTCAGAGAGTAGAAGCTTATACTTCTCTATGCTTTCGTATCAGACAGCAACCAATTATTCTTTCAGATCATAATGAAGGGAGTACTTGTATTTTTGCTGTTGGATCTGAAGACAAGCTAGCACTTCAGGATTTTCAAGATCCCTTTGGCATTATTTTGCAAGCATTAGAGAAGATAAATGTTGCTTGGTTCATTAGCATAAGCCTTGGTTTTAGTGGTTATTGTGAGTTGCCTACATGTACATCGTTCTGTCTACTCGGTGAAAGTGAGAACAGGATTTCAGTAAGTAGCCATCTGCTGGATTGGTTATATTGGAAGGCCCACTTCACATGATTGTACATATTTCATCAGTAGGAAGGTGGTTGTCATCATGATTTTAAGCCCTCAAATCTTGATGGTCTACTGCCACTAAAAAGCTTTGTAAGTATTTTTTTAGTTAAGTAAGTCTTGAGTCAATTTTTCAGTCAAATTCAAGTTAGTTTCTAACTCAGTTTGTGTCGTCAAGTTGTCAGTTTTCAGTCTTTGAAATGTCTTGACCCCATTTCCCAATGGATGAGGCACTAGTCTACATGTTCACAGAGATATATGGTTCTTGGCACCTCCAAGGCACTACCATCCCCATTGGAGCCAATGTTAGTGTAAGTGTCTTCAAGCTGTCATCGGTGATCAAAATTGCTCTTTTGAATTTCATATTAGGTGTCTCATTCTTATGAGTTGCATTCCATTAGGTCATGGATCAATTGATGGTAGGGTTTCATTTCATTTTTCCCTCATGTTATATACTTGCTGACCTGTTTCACATATTTTTTAGTTATTCATAGTCTTTCCAGTTCATTTCATTTATAAAAACCAATCTTAGGGTTTAGTTTCATTAGGTCTTAGGGTTTTTCAACATGGTCATTCAAAATGAATAAAAATGGTCAGCAAACACATGAGGAGGCTAATAAAGTTTAGAAGATCATAATTTCCTAATTTGTAAGCTAAATAAATCTCTTTAACCTCAAAACTTGTTTTGAGGTAAAACAGAGCATTTGTATTTTATTGTTTTATTTCCATGTAATTTGATGTAATTTTATGCTTCCTAAATGTAATAAGTATTATTCAGTTTCTCTTGGTCATCTTGCCAATTCTTACCACTGCAAAAGCAAAACATCAAAGCATCAGTTCATCAAATTGCCAAGGAAAAAGGTCAAACTTCAAAACAGAAAAACAGAGCATTTGAAAAGGTCATCAAAACTTTTAAAAAGTGGGTTTTGAAAGGAGAAAAATTTAAATGAAAAGGTATATAAATAAAAATCATGGTAGAAAGCCATTTCATTGTGAAAAATTCAAGTGGAGAGCAAAAATTGTGATTTCTGAGCAAAAGAGGAAGAAAATTTTAAATTTGAAGAAAATTGGCAGGCGCTGCACATTGGGAGGCTGCTGCTGCGCATCAGAGGAATTTTTTAATGTAATTTTACACTAGCGCTGCACATATAACTAGCACTGCGCACCTGTTAGGTGGTGCTGTGCACTTGTCTACAAAGCTTCAAAACGGTTCAAATCAACCTAATTCCCTTCAAATCTCTCAATGGTCCTCTAACCAAGTATGTTAAGCTCCCTTCCTAGCTAAACAAGGGTTTCTCATTAATTATGGTGGTTGTTATCTTTAGGTGCTCAAAATCCAAGGAGTGTCAAAGATTTGATCATCAAGGAGCAAAAGGCTAACATTCAAGCCCTATCAATCAATTTGAAAAACAGAAAAATGGATCATTAATTACCTTGAGTAGGAAAACAAGCAATTAACTGACAAGTAGGTTTTCATGGAGTTGCAAATGCTTAGAGAAGAGAGGCAAAGTGAACATTTACCTTGAGAAGTTGCTAGAGAAGGCCAATAAAGAAAAGTAAATGCTTCGCCATATGGCCTATCACTATATGACCCAGAACAAGATATGCAACATAAGGATTAAACAACTTAAGGCAAGATTAAGGAGGGCTTTAAAAAGCAAAAAGAGGAAGGATATGCTTAATAGCTTGGTTGATGTTACATTAGCCCAAAAAAGTAACCCATGAAGCAGCTTTGATCGAAAACTAGGAAAATTTTGAAACAATTTTGTCAATTTCAAAATTTTGAATTATGCAACAAAGGAAATTGTGGTATATGTGTAGCGCCACTGGCACTGCGCAGCTGATTGGTGCATCCTTAGGAGAAATGGCTTATAGATATGGATTCAGCATCAAAAGGACATTAATCCCTGAAAGTTTCATCTCATTTGGAGCAAAACTAGGTCATCTAAAGGGAAAAAAACACTCAAAAATAGCCCTCTCTTCCATTTTTTGCACCCACAAGAAGCAGCCTTGGGAGAATTCATTTTGAAGGGGAAAATGACCTCCAAATCAGGAAATTCAAGATGTTTCAAAAACTAGATAGACAGAGATTTCCAACAAGCTATCTTGGGTCTGACTTGGTGGAGTATAAGACCTCCAAAAGCATGCTAGAAGTGGCACTGCGCATACAGGAGATGGCACTGCACATATAGTTGTTTTTGCCAATTTTGCCCAGAACTCTGAAATTTTTCCTAGTTTGACTGCCGGTTGACTTTTTCCCTCATCCTTGGTAAATTTATGATTGTAAATGATGTAATTCAATGTAAATATGAATGTAAAATGACTTGAAGGGGTAGATACATTAGTTACAAGTGGTTTGGAAGTGAATGTATCAGTTTCCTTGGTTTTAGAGGCAAGTTGTTCCACTGCCTATTTTCTTGTTCCTAGTTTAGATGTGGTTGAAAAAACTCCTGATCTCTTGGATTCGACCCCTGATGGCTAGCTCAGGTGGTTTTCTTGCCTATATTATGTACTTTCTTAGTCATTTGTAAAGGTTGGACTCTTGTGGATGCTTTGAGCTTCATTGTACATTACTTCCGTAGTTTGGCAAGGAATAAAACCAGGTTTTGCAACTATTTTTGTGGGATTCTTATGATACTGTGTTTTTATATTGTTTCTTCTTCTATAATGATTTATTCTTATGTGTTATATGTTTCAAAACCTTTTCCATTCTTCTAAACTAAATGAATCAAGAGAAATAGGCAAAATACATTGACAATAGTGCTTTGCCTTGGGAATGCATTTAGTTCTTAATGTTTTCAGCAGTTTGAAGAGGATTCATGGTCTCCACATGCCCTCCTCAACCCCTCAGCAGTCTTAAACCAACCATATCACTCGATTACTATTGCATAAACACTTATCTATCTCACCTCACAGAACATGTCTGCAATTCTGATCTGATTTCCTGGACCTAAGCTGCTTGCTCCATTTGATCCAGCAACCAACCTTCAAAATCAACTCAAAAACCATAGAGATACTATACCTAGCCTAAAATCTATATTCGAATCAGTCATCTCAACTGAGATTGAAAAGGAGAGAGCCCTCTCCCAACCTGGTAGGGCTAGCTACCAGGGTAAGCGTGGTTTGTGGTTATCTTAAGATTTCCTCCCTTCAACCTGCGGTTGATCTAGGCTCTAACACCACCTACAAAGGAGGAGAGAGTGGAAGCACTCACTTAGGAAGAGACTTCTAGAGATGGAAGGAAGCACACCAGAGAGGCTGAAAGATTGATGCATTATGCTAGAGAGAATGTGGGGGCACCCACATCACAGCGCAGGTAGAGGAGGTCACCATATTGATACACTGGCTACATGCCTATGATAAGAGAGAGTGTAGAGGTTGAGCCATCCTCATTCAAGGAAACAATGTAACAACTAGTATGGGTTGATGCCATGGTTGGGGAGTATGACTCCATTATCAGAAACAATGTTTGGGGATTGGTCCCAAGACCAGCATACAAATCAATGGTGAGTTCAATATGGCTTTACAAGGTGAAAAAAGTAGCAGACAAGAGTATGGAGAAACACAAGGCCATATTTTTGGCTAGAGGGTTCTCTCAGGTGGAGGAAATTGATTACTATGAGACCTTTTCTCCTATAGAAAGGCACTCATCAATCAGATCTATTCTAGTGTTGCCAGCATAGATGGGATGGAATATACATCAGATGGATGTAAAGGTAACATCCTCAATGACATGATTAAGGAAGAGTTTTATATTTAGCAACTAGAATTATTTGATACCTTCAACAAAGAGTTGCATGTGTGGAGACTCAAGTGGGCAATGTATGGACTCAAACAAGCACCCTGTGCTTGGTACACTAGAATTGAAAGTTATTTCACTGGGTTAGGCTTCACCAAAAGTGAAGCAGATGTGAACCTTTACCATATTGTGTTTGAAGGTAAATTTCTGATTATAGTATGATATGTCGATGATTTGATTCTAACAGGTGATGAGAAGATGATAAAATCTTGCAAAGAGGATCTTGCAAAAGAATTTGAGATGAAGGACAAGCATCTTGTGAGGCTATTTGGATGAGGAATATCCTTGTTGGGTTGTTTGGTTAGCAGATGGATCCTACAATGATTTACTATGACAATCTGAGTTGTATCAAACTCTCTAAGAATCCAGTTTTCATGATTGATCCAAGCATATCGACATCTGGTATGACCATCTAAGAGATTGTGTGCAAAGGATAATCATGTTGTTGGAGTACATTCCTATAAAGGAGAAGGATGCAAATATTTTGACAAACACGTTGTCAAGATGCAAATTCAAGTTTCACAGAGGTAGGATCGGGGTAGCAAATAATCCCTTTCTTGTTGAGAGGGAGTGTTGAAAATAGCAACAAGAAAATCCTAATTCAATTTTGTCCTTGAATTAAATTGTAATTCTAATTCTCATAGCAACTTGTAATAGTTAAATAAGTTAAGTTGACTTAGTTGGCTCAATTAATTCGAGTTGGGAGTCTCTATAGAGTCATCTAGAGTGGTTTCTAAATTTTAGGGGCCAATGTTGAGTTCTTTTGAGTTGTAATTATTTAATTTAGTTTAACTAAGTTAAATTCAGTTAAACTAGTTCCAACTGACTGAGGAATTACTGGGAGATCTAGTAGTGAGATGTAACCTGTAGTAGTGGGGTGTAGCAAACACTAATAAACCATTAAATTGAAGATGCACTCACATTTAACTCATGCATGTTAGATCATAGAAAGACCCAGTTGAGATTGGAGTTTAGGGACAGTGTACTATCAGTTGTATATTAATCTAAATTGTAAAGATGGTGCATGCAATCAGAGGAAGGCCTATGATGGATTGCACAGTTATGGATGAGGAATTCACTATTTAAATATGGGCTAATTCCCTAGGAAACTGCGCAAGGAAATAAGAGTTTGGAAAGCAGCAAATTTGGCTAAGTATTGGTTGGAGCTTGTTTGTGAAGCAGTGAGATAGATAGAGATAGTGTAGAGGTTGCTCGAGATTGAGAAAAGCATTGTAATCTTCTCATGTTTTTTTATTAATTCAATATACAGATAGCAGGGTTTTTTAGTTGTGGCTTTCCCCAGAAAATTATTGTGTTATGTGTGATTGAATTCTTTCTCTTTTATGCTTCATGATTTCATCCATCATTTATTGTTTCCATTGATGAGTAGAGTAGAGTAGATTCAATTCAATTCTTTTAGCATATCACAATCTGCAGTTTGAATCTACAAGGAATTTCTACACTTGATTTTTGGTACCTCTCAAATACCTGAGAATCCACTTCACTACCATCTAATTATGTTTTCCTAGATTGTTCATATACCTGTTTACAACTCCCACGATGTGTGCAATATCATACCTTGTGAAGACCACTGCATACATTAAGCTTCCAACAATTGATGCATATGGAACTTTACACATATAGTCCATCTCTTCCTAAGTCTTGGTACACATCTCCTTACTTAGTTTTGAATGGATAACCAATGGTGTACTAACATGTTTTTCATTTTTTATATTAAATCTTTCCAACACCTTTTCTATGTACTCACTCTCAAACAATGCTAATTTGTGATTTTCCCTGTCTCTAGTTATTATCATACCAAGGATTTGTTTTACAGCACCCAAATCCTTCATTTCAAATGAATTTTTCAATTTTCATTTGAACACATTTATTTATTTCAGGCTAGACCCTGCAATAACCATGTCATCTACATACAATAACAATATAATATAGCTTCCATCATTTTTCCTTTTAAAATAAACAAAATGGTCAGAGTGACATCTAGTATAACCTTTTGCAAACATAAACCTGTCAAATTTTAGATACCACTGCCTTGGAGCCTGTTTTAAGTCATACAAGCTCTTCTTCAATTTGCACACTAACTTCTCCTTCCCTTTGACCTCATACCCTTGTGGTTGCCAC
Source organism: Pinus taeda (assembly GCA_000404065.3). Lineage (NCBI taxonomy): Eukaryota > Viridiplantae > Streptophyta > Pinopsida > Pinales > Pinaceae > Pinus > Pinus taeda. The sequence continues at coordinate 105,015 of APFE030914990.1, read as the reverse complement.
ATATATATTTCTTCCTCCAAATCCCCACGGAGAAAGGTTTTTTTTACATCTAACTTCTTAAGATGAAAATCTTTTGCTACCACTAGACTTAAAATAGTTTTGATTAAAGTCATTTTAACAACAAGAGAAAAAATTTCAATAAATTCTATACCTTTTTTTTGTGCAAACCCATTCACTGCAAGTATAGCCTTATACCTATGGTTTCCTCCATCTTCTTCCTTCAACCTGTAAAATCATTTATTTTTCAATGTTGTTTTACCTGTAGGCAACTTGACTAAGTCCCAAGTATGGTTTTTCATCAAGGAGTCCATCTCTTCTTCCATGGCTTGTTGCCACTTCTTCCTAGTTTCTACCTACATTGCTTCTTCTTATCTTTCTAGTTCACCATAATCAGTCAACAATACAAATATAATGAAGGAGAGTATCATTCTGGAGGTCTTTCCCTTATTTATATGTGTTCTTAGAGAGTTTTTTCTCTCTTTCTACCTACATGTGTGTTTTCGAAAGATAGAGATAACACATGTATCCATGGGTGAAAATCTCCCTCTTTTTTCAACAGACTAATTGCCATCCTCCACTATTTTGCAACAGTCAACCTTGTGGACCATGCAACCCATGTTGCCTTCAATGCTTTGTCGTGTCATTTTTTTTTTATGGGAGCCAAAGGAAACTTTCCCATGTCCCTTCTTCTTTCAGTTAATTTGTGGCATAGTCAGTCTATTATAACCACTTTAGCCAACTGAGACTGATATTTAAAACAACAATATCCTCAAGAAATATCCTACCTCAAGCAATGGTATTTGTGTCCCTCTCTTCACCATTTAAAATAATTTCAATTAATTTAAAAGAGATAAATTATTAACCAGGGGATGTCACACTTCCCTAGCTATGCCAATTTTGCTTTGTTATCCATAATAGAACCTAAATGATTTGATCAATATAGCCAAGACTAGCATTGGATTAAGGCCATGGATGAAGAAATAGATCAAATTAAAAGAACCAAACTTGGAAGTTGGTATCAAGACCTAAATATAAGAATGTGATAGGTACCAAGTGGATTTTCTAGAATAAACTAAATGATGATGGTTAGGTCATTAGGAACAAAGCATGACTTGTATTCAAAGGATATGCTTAAGTGGAAGGTGTGGATTTTGATGAAACGTTTGCTCCAGCTGCCTAACTTGAGGCAATTATAATGTTCTTGGACCTAGCATTTTATAAAAGTGTAAAGTGTATCAAATGGATGTCAAATAATACTTTCTTAACATAGAGCTCAAAGAAGAAGTCTATGTTGAGCAACCTGAAAGTGTTCAATTAATTGATAAAGCAAACCATGTGTGCAAGTTGGATAAGGCATTGTATGGGCTAAAAAAAGCTCCTAAATCATAGTATCTCGGACTTGATAAATACCTCCAATATCTAGGGTCTAGAAGAGGAACAATAAATAGTAATCTTTATATAAAAATCAGATGATGATAACCTATTGATTATTGTGGTGTATGTAGATGACATAATATTTGGAAGTAATGTTGATAAGCTGAGTCATTTGTTTATAGTTGCTATGCAAAATAAATTTGAAATGTAAATGCTTGGGGAATTGTACGTTTTCCTTGGACTATAGGTTCACCAAATAGAGAGAGGTATTTTCATATCGCAAACTAAGTATCTCAAAGAAATTTTAAGGGAATTTGGTATGGAAGAATGTAAACCTGTAAAAACACCCATGGTAACAGTTTGTAAACTCGACATGGATGATGAATCTCTAGAAGTAAATCAACCTATATATCGACCAAAGATTGGAATTATACTTTACCTCACAACTACAAGACTAAATATCATCTAGGCAGTTGTACTAGCAGGGTGATTTCAATCAAATCCCAAGGAAACCCATCTCTAGGAAGTCAAGAGGATATTTAGATACTTGTAATGGACACTAGATTTTTTTTATGGTATTTTTTTTATGGACACGCATCACATTGAACACTTGTATTGATCATGATTGGGCACATAGTGTTTACAATAAGAAAAACACTAGTGGTAGAGCATTTTTCCTTGGTAGTTGTCATGTATCATAGCTCAACATGAAACACAGTTCAGTTTCTTTATCTAATGGTAAAGTAGAGTACATTGTCACAACCTCATTATATGGATGAAGAGAAACCTCAAGGATATCTAGGAAGATTGTAGTCAACCAATTCTTATATTGTGTGATAACACCAACACCATTAATATGTTTAAAAATCTTGTCATGCATTCCATAATGAAGCACATTCCCATTAAGTATCATATTGTTTGTGAACAAGTAATGCATTAATAGTTAGATTGGAGTATGTGTCTACTCAGGAGCAGATTTATAATATTTTTAGCAATCCCCTTCCTAGAGAGCCATTTGAATATATCAGACAAAGATTGGGTGTGATCTCTCTCCCATCTCATTAGACATGTACTAATGTGACCTGGAAGCTCATTAGTTCATGACAATCTTCAACAATGAGTTGTAGTAGAAGCATGATGACAATAACATTATTCAGAATCAATATTCATCACTAAGTGCATAATATATGGGGCATGTTAATCATCAGAGGAGACATTAGTTCAAGGGGTTCCAAGATGCACCTCAAATTAGATTTACTGATTTTCAAATAGGGGGAGTCCTAAACAGGGAAATATGTCAACTTTTGAAGAGAACATAGTTGATGAGTGTCAGTATTGCAGCAAGGATGCTGCAACTCCTGGGCTGCCAACTTTACTTATCAACCCGAGGTTCGTACGAACTTGGAGGTGACAGTGTTGTATGCATAAGTAAAAGTGGTGGCTCTGCCTGTTGTCACTGTTCAGCTGGCGAGAGACCACTAGGGTTCCAAGCCATACTTATACAGAGTCAGAAGAAGCTTGATTCTTTGATGGAAGAAGGGAAAATCTACTCTAAGAGAGTTTCTCTACTGTAGTAATGAAAAAAACCAACATGCAATGCTAAACCACACCATACCCTAATTAACCATTTAAGAATCTATGCTAAGCAGAATTGATAAATCAACAATAAAAAAATGTTACTATATAAGTTGCAGAAGTAAAAGGAATCAAACCATACTAATGTAAAAGCAAAGAAACTAAACTAAATATGTTTTCACTTTTTTGGTTTTTTAGGAAAAATGAAGTATGCAAACTAATTGTTCTTATGGATGTGACAGGTGGATGGAAGGTGTTTGAGGATGGCTAGAAGGTTTATGAAGTGGTTAGATGATTTGGAGGGGTCCTACGAGGCTTTTTGTGACTTCCTAGAGGTTTCCCATCAATTCGGCCTCAAAATAGGTCGTTTTAGGAAAACCTATAGGATGTACTAGAAACCTACAACATGATCCTATAGGAATTATAGGAAACCTACAGGATACAACCGAGAGCTAATTCTGAGGTGTTGGAGGTGTTTGGAAGCTTAGGAAAGGTGTGTGATGGGTGGTATGGAGTGTTAGAAGGTCTAGGAGCACTCAGGAGTCAATATCCAAGATAAGAGATGGCTAGATTCGCTCAATGTGTTTAGGAGAATTTCAATGAAAAATGATGAAAAACTAGTGAGGGTGATGGTGAAACAAAGGATGGCTAAGGTGGATGAAGTGGAAGGTGGCTGCTGGTTTTGAAGTCTTGGTCTCCTCCTGAAGTACCTGCTCTACATAAAACATGTGTGTCTTCCAAAAAGAACCATGCAACAAGATACATTTTCATAAACTAGAAAAGCATGAATCAATTGCCTATATTATGTATGAAGAAAGTTGTTGAAGGGAATGAAAGAATGAGTGAGATATTATTGCAGAAATGGAGATGGAAAAACATGACAATGAAATCTACGTTGCAACATTAACCAACTACTGAATTAAAGACAAAAAACTCCAAAACTCATAAAAGAACTACAAATCTGTGTTTTTGGTGCTGCTGAAGGGTCCCTTCCTCAAGTCATGGTCCTAGAGGGAGGAAGCGAGGCTGAGACACCTGCTAACAACCTTGTGGTGATACTTTTTCTCCTTGCTAACCTGCTACTTTAAAGAAGGCACAAATGGAAGAAAACTATCACACAACTAATGTAATCTACACTACTTGTAATGGAAATGCATCTACTAAGCAAATTGACAATTACACTATGAATCTAAGCTAAGCATACATGTACAATAAAGAGTAGCCTTGGCTACTAGGGTTGGGCCCTAACCCAAGAGCTTCAGCCCTCTGATTTAACTCAGTGCTAGCTCAAAACAAAACTCATTCTTATTACCAAACCAACATATTACATCAAAAGAACTGTCACAAGTCTTGCAACTCAAAAATAGAGTAGAGTTTTACAGTGAAAATCCGAATCCTACTAAGGTCCTAGGCCTCTCTACTTATATATCTAAAGTCTCCAATGACTTCCTTAAAATTATGGAGGCTTGGCTCCCAAACTCGAGATAAAATGGTGCTTTGTCTTTCACTTTCTCATCTACCTTTTAGTCCTCATGATTTGGCTATTTTCACTCCCAGTTGATGGAGAAAAATTCGAATGGGGGGGTAGTAAATGAGGAGGATTTGCCTCCTATAATACCTCTCCTTTGTCCCATTCGAGTTTTGACCTTGATCTTTGCCAAAATTCCTTGCTTTTCTCCTTTAATCCTCCATTAAGTGCACATTAGACCACAAATAAAAATATCCAACTCTAATTCATCTCATAAACAAAATATAATCAAAAGTATGCAATAATTTATGAGAAAAGTTTGTTTGACTAAGCTAGGAGGTGAATTAAGGCTCATATAATCCATTGATGAGGCTCATCATCACCCCCTACTGAAATTGTTGCTCATCCACTTAGCAACTTAAACAATATCCATATCCTTCGTGGCTCTGGTAGCCTCTCTGACATCCCATGCCTTTACTGTGGTCTCCTCTTCTTATTCATTGGAGCCTGCTTTCTTTTCTACCTCTTCCCACTGCCTCTTTTCTTCTTCTTCTTTTCTCCCTTCTAGCATCCCTAAGAGTAGTGGTGGACTGAGTTTTAGGCCTATCCAATTGACCTTAAACCTTTGTGTAGATTTATTATACATAGGTGTCATGTTGAGTGCCTCTCTCAACCTTTGAGGGGAGTGATATTCTCTTATCTTTAAGTTACATGGTAGTGTGTTCCATCTTCTTAGGCAAGAATGTATAGTATCATCTCATAGCAGCCTAAACATGTCCTCATAATGTGAAATTGCTTGCTCTTGGGCAACAAGATATCTAGGTGCCAGCTGAGGATCATTTGTAATCAAATTATGGGTACTGATGAGGGCCATGGGATTTGATTGTTTAGCTCTGATCAAAAGAGGTTTAGTTTGCTCTCTTGTCAATATCCTTTTCATTTTTGCATCCCTTGACTCCTCATGGTTCATCCATGATGCCAAAGCCATTAATTGTAGATCTCCTAGCTTGGCATTTGGGTCCCATACATTCATGTCTATGAGGGCCATGTTGTGAAAATAAAACTCAGCCATTTTGGCCCTATCTTCTAGTGTACTTTGATCACAAAAATTAATAAACTACCTGTAGTCCTGAAATGGCATGGTTCCCTTCTATGCTAGTGTCTTAATCTGAAACTGCAGCCATTTTTCTTTGAGGTAGAGAGCATAGAATTTAGTTGGCATCCTACATTGGATTTCCTCCAAGGAGAGGTTAGCCATACATGATAATTGGTTCTCTCATTCCTGTAATTGTCCCCTCATCCATGCATTTTCTGTCTCTAGTTGATTTCTCATTATAGCTTCTTTGTACCTTAAGCCACTTAGCTCTCTGCCCATTTCTTTGAGTTTCTCCTCCATGTGCCCAATGTCTTCCACCCCCTTTGATTTGGCGATCTACATCCTTCGGTGAGTTCTAGCCCTCTCCTTCTCAAGCTTGAAGAACAGTGGGATGGCAAATTTTTGAGGTATGACCCTACCTCCTTCAATAAACCAGTAATAGGAGTCCAAGTTAGGTTGGGGACTGGGTTATTTTATCTCTAGGTCCTCCTCTTTAGCTTCTTGCTACTCTCCTACCTTTCTTTCCAATTTTTGTGCCTTCTGTAGATTTAGCAAAGTATCTTGTATGATTGTTTTGCTTCCTGTAGATTTTGCTGTGGATCCTGTAGGATTGCCTTACCCTTTGAGGAAGTTGATCTAGTAGTAGGCATCCTTGCATAGGTGATAGGGGACCTAGGGGAAGGCATTTTTTCTTTTTGTGAAGGGGAATATTCAATCCCAATAGGAAATTTGGTTGATGTTTGTGGCTTCCCCTGTCTTATTCTTGTGCTCTTTCTTGTCTTGAAATATAGTGGGGTCTTTCTCTGCCTTTTTCCTTTTTGCTTGATTAGGGTGCTGAGAGCAATGAGGGCAACTGTTTCCTCTCTCTCAGTGACCTCTGGAGACACCCTAGGTGACTCCTCCTTGTGTTCTATACCCTCTGTTCTATTGCCTTCTTCCTCTCTGCCTTTCCTGTCTTCTTCTTCTTGTAGATCTTCATCATCTCTATCAGTTTCCTCCTTAATTTCCTCCTTTGTTTCTTCATCATCGTCCTTCTCTTCTCCCTCTTCTTCTTCATCTTCATCATGTTCCTCTGTGTCAATTCCTTATTCATTCATCTCATCCTCATCTCCTTCTGTATCTTCCTCTTCCTGTTTTACTTCCTCTTCACTGACAGTAGGACTAACATCATAAGTGAGAGCTTTGATGTCATCCTCTGCTGAAATGTCTTTGAAAACTAACCATGTTATAGGGGGTCTGAGGTTTTGGAGGGAATCTTCAATGAGGATCCTAATCAACCCATGGTGAGCTAATTTTTGGGAATTCCCCTCCTTCACTTTGATGCTTGAGTCTATGAGTGATTGAAGCAAGAAATATGGTATGTTTAGCCTTTGGTGAGCGGGTGTTTCTACGCAAAATATTAATTCTTCAAGGATCTTGAAATGATAGCCATAGACAACACTATATCTACCCTCACATGATATGTATTTGATTAGTTGGTAGCCTACCTCACTCCATGGATATGGCAGACTTTCCCTCCTTACTCCATATTTGTCCTCAGTGGGTTCCTCACCTTCTAAAAAGAATTTTCTTTTGGAAACCTGGCTATCTCCTTTGTCTTCTTTTCTCCATGGGATTCCTAGGGGAAGTGTGGTGACCCTGTTAATGAGCCCAAGGGTGAGATCTATAGTGAGGCCCATTATTACAACAATGGCATGGATTCTGGTGTGTGGAATGAGGGAGAGAGAAAATTCTTGAGCCACCTCATCATCATACCCTCTAAATTTTTCAAAAAACCCCATCCAATTATGACTTGTGAAGATTTCAAGCACTTGGGGGTGTTGTTAGATTCTCACAGTGTTTGTGGGCTCTCTCATTTTAAAACCTCTTGTCATCTTGCTAGTGAAGCTTGAGGAGAAAATGAGAGGGTTGAAATAAATTTTCAAATTTAGGAACAAAACAGAGATTATTGTGTATTTAATTCCCTTCACACAGTTGCTAAATTCACTCAAATTTAGAGTATCCTTGATTCATTTACTTACAAAGGGGAATGTAGTTTTAGAGCCTACCTCTTTAGACTGGTTATAGTGGCCAACTCTCGTGATATCCCTTCTGAACTCTTCTATTGGCTGGATAAATCGTTCTTGCGGACAAGACTGATCTCCCTAGTATCTAATGATATCTAGCAACAAAGAGCACAAGAAAATCTACTTTTCTCTAAACATGTTTCAATTCATTAATGAATACTAAGAAGTGTAATAGACCCTACCTCAGTCCAACGCTTGTTTGAGGTAGTTTTATCCCAACAGCTTCAAGCAGTTCTCATTTAATAACCTGCATACACAAACAAGCACACATCAAAGCATACCCGCGTATAACAAAACATGTTCATTATGAAGATCAAGGAGCTCATAAAACAAACCATTAGAGACAGTTCATTGAGAAAAACAAACTTGATTGTATTAACTTAATGAATAAAAGAACTTTACAACCTTTGCCTTGATGTTGCACAAGTCCTTTCCAGGGTCCAGCAGGGGTCTCCTCTACTTTGACAAGCCTCACTCACTTCCCAAATGACATGAAAGGTATGTGATCTCTCCTCTCACAAGCTCAACAAGGAAGCCTAGTTTTCAGCAACATTTACCCTCAAGAATCTTCAGCTTTCAACCTCCTCTACAACTAGCCCAATGCATGAATTTATAGTGCAAATGGAGGAAGTTGCAGGTCCACCATTGAAGGGATAAGTTCCTCCTTCAATGGGATAAGCACCTCATATCATGGAGTTAGCTCCCTTAGTTATGGAATGGATGAACCAAGGTGGAGCAGACTTGTTAGCATAATATTCCTTCTAGAAGTGACCCAAGATGAGTTTTTAAGAATGAACTCACACCTTTTTAACTTTTACAGGGGTTCGCACCCATTACTCAATATACATAGCGGTTCAGGTTTGCAGGAAACATGACCATTAGGTGCGGCACCGCAGGCAATGCTAGGAGAAAGTGCGAAACCAGGATTTGAGATATTTTTAAGGTCTTTCTCCCATTTTCAAGGCTTGACGTGACGAGCTGAGGTTTAAGACTTGCAAAGGAGGTATGTATGAGTGTTGATGGACTCATACAAACTGTAGAAAGTCATGGTGACAATTTTTTGTGTAACAGATTGCCCCCTAAAGTGTGAAGTCTGTAGTAGATGAGGATGGTTTTTGATCATCTAAGAAGAGTGAAGGACTTTATCATTTCAAGGATTTTCCTATGGATACCCCGGTCGAACCTGTAAAAACATTCAATGCAAAATATATATATGTGAACATATCATCGCTGAGGTAGGCATTCTATACTCAAATCAAAAACTGACTAAGAACTATCTAAAACTGCTCTTGATACAGGAATGATTTTGTATTACATCACAAGTAGGAACATATGGACACAGTATGGACGTAGCCATCTGTTTATGAATAGTCCACTATATAATGATAACAAAATTCCTCGCAGCCTGGATGGTGGAAAATAGATCTAGTGTCTTCATTTCTACTTCCTGAACTAGTACGATTCTACCCATGTGAATGAATGTGTCGAGGTCGAACATGGGAGAAACCACTTGATTACCAGTCAATGATGTAAATTGTTAACAAGTGCGAGAGGAACCACCAGTAATTTCAATGGCCCTCAAAGTACTCAGTACAATCCATGAAATGTGAATGAAATGAGTCGATGTCAAACATGTCACGGAATCCGTTGATCAAAGGTCAATGATGCAACCTATCGTCAAAGGCGAGAAACCTGCCATTGAGGCATGCAGATTCCAAGGTACTAACGATTTCTAGATCATCTTTCTAAATAATGAGTTGGATTCGATAGAAAGCGATCCGTCATAGGCTAGCCCATAACACGAAATCATAGGTCAAGTTTGAAGAAATATGTTTAGCAAGAACTAACTCAGGGGAAAGAACAAGGTACTAACGACATAGCAGTTGGCTTGGTGACAGTTGACCCAAAGTTAATACCCAGAAACCAGCTGAAGAATTTCAAAGTGGCTTGATTAACTTTTAGGTAAAGGATTTCCCAACCCACGTGGATAAAAGTGTTGTGTTCAAGAGTGATGGCAAGTTTTTTCAAACATAGAGTACAACAAACAGGTCCATTTTTCTCTTTTTCCCCCACCATTTCTGGCAAGTACCTCTTTATTTTTAACAAGCTTGAGGAGGATAACATTTGCTTGGTTATAAGCTCATCCTTCGGATGAGTCCAACTTAGTTTAAATTCGAACCCTAAGAAGGAGTGGTCTGTTCCTGTTTGTAATTGAACATGTCCTTTACTGTGAAATTTTAATGAGTCCAGTATAGGAGAAACTCGGTGTTTTTCAATTTTTGGGAGTAAGAAGAAAAACTTAAGAAAACTCCACGGTTGTCCTTTTTCGTAAATTTGTGTCTCCCAAGCCCGAAAAAGTATAAAATAATACTTGAGAGAACCGCTTGATCATTACGACCAAGGAGTACTTTTCATGATTAGTGCCTCCAATTTGAAAAAGTAAAAAAGCGATTGAAAACACGTCATTTTATTACCAATATCGAACTTTAAATGACAAAAGTCCGGCAATCTTTTCATGTTTGTACGGTCAGAAAAGAGCTGTAAAGGACCGTCTTTGTAATTTTGTTTTAATGAGTCTACAAAGAAACACTCGGCAATCTTTTCATTTTTTACGAGTCAGAAAAGAGCTTAAAGAAGACTCCTATGTGTTTTTTGTTGAAAATGATCAATTTCACCTGAATCCCAAATATTCTGCACAAAAACTGCAAACATTACTCATATATGTTTAAAAATAATAAAAATGCACCAAAATGACCTTTCCAAAGTAAAAAATAAATAAATTTTAATTTATTTATTCAAAAAAGCTTATAAAAAGGGCTTTTACAAGTTCATTTTTACCGTTTACCTTTGGAGTAAAAAGTAAGAGCTTTTGGTAAAAAACGTCCCGGGGAGATTGCACAAAATCCGACCGTTGGAATTGAGAACCATCTTCTCCAGGTAGAATTTTTACAATGGTTGGTGAACAGGTGGAGCATTCAAGACTAATGCTTCATTATTGGTGGAAACCGGCTCGAAATTGAGCTGGATGACATATACTTTTTGACTGGCTTGCCCAAAAGAGGTGAGCAATTATCTCTGTTCGGATCTAGGCCAGGTGGCCAATCTGTCGCTAGTCTCCGACTAGAGTTCTGTAATAACCAGGATCCGGAGAAACGGATAGATGTGAAAACCATCTCCCGCCCTGAACTGAAGGTGATTGCTTTTACTATTACCAGACTCTGCGGGAGCGTAGCATTACATCTAGCTACAGGCTCCCAGATGCGCTTGGTAGTGGACTACTTCCGAGGCACCATTTTCAACTGGTGCAATGCTGTATTGGCTAATGTGAAGGGCCAATTGACTAGGGCGGAGACTGGGCAGCTAAAGAACTTTGGTTATGGTTATTTAGTTGTCAATTTTTCCCTAGAGAGGGTACCGATGCTGGTTCCACAACAACTCACTGTTGAGGCTGGACTTCCCCGAGATCCTCGGGTTATGCGATGGGTTGCAGTTATGGACCGCCATCCAGATGAGGGTACTGAGATTGTTCAATTCACCCCAGAGTATTTTCGTTGGTTAGAGAACCAACTATATATTATTCAGGATTTTCCATACACTGGGATGGATTATCGCAGTGATCCCAGCATGACTCTTCCACTAGGAGAGTAATGGGATGATAGAGGTAAAAATTGTTTTTCAACATTTTAATTTTATATGTATGTTTTTTTTATTTTTAACAATCGTCCGAAAACTAATAGTAAAAGTTTTAAATGCAGATGTGGGTCCACGGTGACCAACCACTCTCCAACCCTATGATTGGAGACAACCAACTGCCGTAGCAACGGCTCCACAGGACCAGACAGTAGAGACCTTGGTTGAGTTAGAGAGCCATCTAGAGCACTTGACCGCAGATATTCCAGAGACCAACATAGATGACATTCCTCTTCGGCTTTAGCGCTATGTGATTGGGGTCCCAGGACCTTCTAGGAGGTTCCTTTGTAGGGTGGCCCGAGCAGTGGTGTCTTATCGGGATCATCACCAGTGATAGGATGATTGCTTTGTAGACCCATTTTTGGACTTTTGATACTATCATTTTTGCCGATCATAAGGTGTTTTTCAACCTATGATCGAGGACGATGTATATTTTGACACACTCTTATGCTATGCTATTACTATGGTTATCTTGCAAAACATGTTTATGAGATGTTTTTAAATTTACTGTTTGATTTAATGAAAATGTCTATTTAACATTCGAGAAGTAATTGCATCTGCTAATGTATTTAAATATCTTGGAATGTGATGATATTCTATGTAATCAAATTCTCGTTCCAAGAGACGGGATCTAAAAAATAATCGTAATAATACTAGATTTCTAATGGCATAAACTCGATTAAGCTGTAATACCACGAGTTCCGAATCTAAATTAACAATCAAACTTCGAATTCCAAATGAGATGGATTCAGATAATAATTCAATCACTGCACTGTATTCTGCAATGTTGTTTGTTGTTTGACCGAGGCTTACCCCGTGCATAGATACTAAATCGTCAGAGGGTGAATAGATAACCCAGGCTGCGGAAGAGATGTTCCATGTACTACGACAAGCACCATCAGCGAAACCAATGTATGTTTGGAGAGGCATCGACATCTGCAATATAAAGAGTAAAATCAAGATAAGAAGGACTAATAAAAAACACTCTCTAAAGTAAAGCACACATCTTTAATCTACGAACACACCAACTTAGAAAAAACTAATCTAATGAAATCTCCACGCTATCATTTAAGCATAATATTGCTTTAGATAAAGCCCATTCCTAGGTTTACCTAAAGAGATACCGTCAAAATCTTCTAGCTCATAGGCCCCTTTTGCCAGCTTCCGCTTAACAATATACAGACCATGCCACAAGGGTAAAAATTTGCCAGCCCCTAGCTTATCGTTTGCTTGATCGTAAAGTAAAACTAGGTCGCCTTCCGAAAAATTGTGGGGTGTAACATTCCGATCATACTGAGCTTTGATCTGTTTGGCATGAGTTTCGACAACTAATGCAGCATTGCGTCGATTCTCATCTAATTGAGCTAAGTATAATAAACTTTTTTCCTCTTCGGAAGTGGCTGGTAATAATTGCACGAATTTTTAATGACGAGATTTCGCATTCAATGGGAAATACTGCCTCTAAACCATAAACCAGTTGAAAGGGAGTAAAACCTGTTGATGTTTTGACTGAGGTTTGGTATGCCCAAAGCGCTGAAAATAACATGGTGTGCCAATTCGACCAATGAATCCCAATGATTCGTCGGATCATGGTGACTAGAACTTTGTTGACTGCTTCAACCAGACCATTTTCCTGTGGGTAATATGGAGTGGAACTATCGTGACGCAGGCCAAGCTGATCTGTAAGTTCGGTCATCATGATGTTTTGAAAATGACTCCCATGGTCAGTGATAATCGCTTGGGGAACACAAAACCTAGCAATTAACGGTTTAGTTCCGTTATGACCAGGAGATATGGTATAATCGATGGGTCGAGGAGAAGCTCCTGAAAACGTACCAGATACAGACTAATACCCAAGAGGAACAAAAGGACCGCCATGTAAAAAAAATTCTGGCGTCTGAGTAAACAAGGATGACTGTCTCGACATATTCAAGGGAGGATAATAACCTCTGGGTGTTAGATGAAAAGGAAATCGAGGTGGTGAAGACGCGAGACCTGGATTTTCTAAGAAATTGGTCAATGAAATATACCAAGCGTCACCTCGAATGGGACTGAATAAAATAGATTCACACTCCCTAAGTTCAATAGTCGGTTGATTTTCAGGGATGCTTATACCTTCGGCCGGACTTGAGCTTACAATTTCTTCAATGGAAATGAGTCCAGAAGGACGATTCTTGGTAATAATATTTTCTACTCTGGGTGAACTAGGACCACTAGAAACAGGAGAATCAAACCCTGAAGATGGAGTGGCAGCAATTTCAGTTTCAAGTTCAGAGATTTTAGGTTCTTTGGCTAACGAGCTAGTAGGAGTGATATTACCAGTAACCTCAGAAAATGAAATCGGTTCAGAAATATGTTCTGTTGCTTGCACTAGATAATCAGGATGTACAATCAATGAAGACTCTCCAGCCTCCGGTGACCCAACCCTACTTTCACTAGGTGTGACAAGGGCTCGCAGCCCTTCCAGTTGACTTGGTGTAAATTCGGGAGGCTACCCCCGTAGTTGATGGGATTGTCTCGGTAATTCAGCCACGATTAATCTAATTACTTCACACGAAAACAAAGAAAAATATCAAGAAAAAAACCTAAAGTCTCTAAAGAACCAAACAATTTGAAGCACACGCCTAACAAATCTAGGAGACCAAACCACACACAAACAATATCTTTCCGAATCGAAAACACTAGTTGGTGATGAAATCCAACGTTGCAGAGTTCAATACAGAAATGGCAGTTGGAACAGTTACCCCGACAATCTGCTTAATGAAATAGACTGGCACAAGTTTCTCCACTATAACCGTCTCGAGTGAAGATAACCCCCCAGAGAGTCGAAGTGAGTCTAGTCGACGTCTGCTCCAGGTACAGTGGGATCTTCCCTCCACCGTCACCTAGGAAAGAATCCTAAAGATTATGGTCACTAAGGTCACCAACGGAAACAAATATACATGGGGGAACAGTCTACGACCCGATACACACACAAGGGCAGAGTAACAAGCTCAATCCCCTTCAAGGCTCCTTGACATAATCCAAGGTTTACCAACAAGTGAACCCAGGCTCCTCAACAATGGTTAATTCGAGGTTTACCATTTTTAATACGTGAATATCTTCTATCATTCTCAATGAGGAAGGATTGATTCCCACACTGGTTCGGATATGATCTCATGCTTCTCCTTTAAGAGGAGCTTTCCCAGAGCATAGATGTAACAATTTGATTTTCTTCCTACCGCAAGATCGACTACTTGTTTGTTTAAACTACCTTGGAGAGTTAATTACTCCCTGCTCCAAGATACTAGCCTAAGCTATGTTGGTGAAAAGAGTCCTAGAAAATAAAATGATTGCTAGATTGATTTTAATTAAGCGTTAATTTTATTGTTTGTTCCTTAAGTCAATGGGTGCGGAGATGAAACTTTATGGTATGAAGACTCGACTCCAAAACACTAAAAATGCACCTAAGATGATAACAATTTATCTTTCCTTTTCAATGAATATCTAGCTAAGGAAGAGTCGAAAATGCAATTCTTTGCAAATCAAATCTTTCTCTTAACATACAACTGAAAGGAAACTTTTTGTCTTTTCCAAAGAACTTTGAAACGAGACTACTAATGACGCTCACAGAAAATCCCTTTGCTTTTCAACAATCAACAACTACAAGAATAAGCAATTCCCTTAAGAGAAATTTTAAGATTTCGAGAAAAACTCTAGAAAACTATTGAAAACAAATTTTCAACAAGCTTGTATAATTTCTATGAAAAACTCAAAACTATGATCTAATCTTGAGATCTAAATGAAAAAATGGATTGAAAAGACACTTGAAATGTTTTTGAGGACGTTTAACTTAGTGTTTCAGCTTCACTAAGGATCAATTTGTTCAGCTCAACAAACTAATCAAAAACATCCAATTATATTTTAATAGAAAAAATGAAATTCAAAACTTTTAATCAAGTTCAATCA
Organism: Pinus taeda; assembly: GCA_000404065.3. Taxonomy (NCBI): domain Eukaryota; kingdom Viridiplantae; phylum Streptophyta; class Pinopsida; order Pinales; family Pinaceae; genus Pinus; species Pinus taeda. The sequence continues at coordinate 89,798 of APFE030914990.1, read as the reverse complement.
AAGTTTTGCCAAAGAGACAAATGGGATCTAAGTCTCTTGACGGATAGATTCTATAAGCTAGTCAAACTCAGCAAGAAAACCAAAGAGACCAGGGTGATCTAAGGCTCTAAGGCTTCGGATCTCTGAGCTACTACAAAGACCAAGCAAAAACCAATCCAATCAATCAAAACTTCTTTGAAAATCACTCCAAACACAAATGCCAATGAAAACTAACTCAAAAGGAACTTTTGTCAAGACAAATGCAGGTCTGGGCATACACTAACAACTATGGATAAGAACTAAACCTAACTGGGTAGATGGATTTTAGGTTTTTCAAATTTTTGACAGGGGTTCGCAGGCATCCAGTAAAACCAGGTGCAATGCCGCTCTGTGTTACACTGTAACAGTGCGGACCTATCCGCACTGTAACAAACTCAGAGGATGCGGTCCTCTTCCAAAATTTCAAAAAATAAAAAGTCAACCACGATCTAACCAGTACCCAAACTCACACCAATCAAGGCAAAATTAGAAACAAAAACTCAAGTTTCTCAAGTTAAAGCAAAGACAACACAAAATCCAAACCAAACCAGTCCCCAGTGGAGTCACCAATTTGTTGGTCGGATAAATCATTCTTGTGGACAAGACCGATCTCCCTAGTATCTAATGATATCTAGCAACAAAGAGAACAAGCAAACCTATTTCTCTCTAAACATGTTTCAATTCAATAATGAATACTATGAAGTGTAAAATACCCTACCTCGGTCCAACACTTGTTTGAGGCAGTTTTATCCCAACAGCTTCAAGCAGTTCCCATTCAATAACCTGCATACACAAACAAGCACACATCAAAGCATACCTGCGTATAATAAAACATGTTCATTATGAAGATCAAGGAGCTCATAAAAAAAACCATTTGAGATAGTTCATTGAGAAAAATAAACTTGATTGTATTAACTTAATGAATAAAAGAACTTTACAACCTTTGCCTTGATGTTGCACAGTCCTTTCCAGGGTCCAGCAGGGGTCTCCTCTACTTTGACAAGCCTCACTCACTTCCCAAATGACATGAAAGGTATGTGATCTCTCCTGTCACAAGCTCAAAAAGGAAGCCTAGTTTTCAGCAGCATTTACCCTCAAGAATCTTTAGCTTTCAACCTCCTCTACAACCAGCCCAATGCATGAATT
>APFE030914990.1:58053-85448 GCA_000404065.3 Pinus taeda | reverse complement strand
CCTCCTTCAATGGGATAAGCACCTCATATCATGGAGTTAGCTCCCTTAGTTATGGAATGGATGAACCAAGGTGGAGCGGACCTGTCAGTGTAATATTCCTTTTAGAAGTGTCTAGAAGTGACCCAAGATGAGTTTTTAAGAATGAACTCACGCCTTTTTAACTTTTACAGGGGTTCGCACCCATTACTCAATATACAGAGTGGTTAGGTTCACAGGAAACATGACCATTAGGTGCGGCACTGTAGGCAATGCTAGGAGAAAGTGTGAAACCAGGATTTGAGATATTTTTAAGGTCTTTCTCCCATTTTCAAGGCTTGACATGAAGAGTTGAGGTTTAAGACTTGCAAAGTAGGTATGTATAAGTGTTGATGGACTCATACAAACTGTAGAAAGTCATGGTGACAATTTTTTGTGTAACATCTTCTCTGCCAATCCTGTAGACAGTCTATGTGTATCCTGTAGACAGTCTCTGCTCCTATAGGAATTCCTATGCAGTGAACGATGGATCATTGCTTCTGTTGGGTGGCATGGGTTATGAGAGTGACTTGAGTGAGGGAGTTTTGAGGAGGTGAAATGCATTAATACATGGGAACGATGTTTTATTTCCTCTTATGGTGATTCAGGGTGAGGTGGTGTGCTGACAGCAAAGGTACGTTGCCATTTTTGGACCGTTGGTACCCACTACCATCTCATCAATTCCCACTCCTTGTAATTAGCTCCCACCTCATAGATCCATAGTTTAACCTCTTTTTTTCCTACTCCTTCTCCATTCTTTGAGTTGACTACAACCACGTGTGAGAGGACACCTAGTTGTGCATGTGTTGACTGAACGAAGGTGGCCAAGTTAACTGGCCACCTTTTCACTTATAAACCAACTATCTTATAACCCTTACAATTTTTTACTGCATGATGAATATGAGAGAGCGAGCATGATACTTACTTGTGGTTTCAATGATATGCTGTAGTTGTCAAAGACCATAGGTGTTGTTGTGTATATTTGCTGCATATCATTCTTCTTCCTCCTCTTGTTGTCTACTAATGGCTTCTATGTTTTTGCAGGTATCTGTGGTTGGAGATCTGATGCTGCTACTTTGGAGCTCCTGGATCATCATGGTGAAGACTTATTACTGGTGTGATTGGTATTCTGTGGGATAGGCTGCTATAGGATTTCCTACAGGATGTCCTATAGTTGTTTCTCCCTCAGAATTCTTTAATCATTTTTCTTGCTAGAGTTGTGAGGATGGTGACATGGATGGAAAGAAGGAGTAGGAGTGTGGAGAGCAAAGGATACTCAGGTGATGATCTTTACTCCTCTTTGTTTCCTTTTTTCTCTTTGCAGACTGGAAAAAACTATTGAAACTTATCTTTTTTTGAATGGTGAGTGTAGGGATGATGATGTGGGACGAGGTGAGGTGCTAGATCATGAAGAGGGTGAATTTTAGGGACCTAAAAAGTCCATTATTTGCCTTCAGATTGCTTCCTGTAGGATTTATGGGTCACTGTAATTCATACAAGATCATCCTGTAGGTTTTTAGGGGATCCTGTAGAAAACATAGTCTTTGTATAAATCAAAGCAATGGAGTGGAAAAATGACAAAAATTATGGAGGGATGCATGGTAAGGAGTGAAAAAATTAATATGTGAGTGGTAGAGGTCTCCTTAGGATCCTCTTTTTCTCCTTAATTGTCCTTCTCACCCACCTGCAAATGGAAATTCATGAAAATAAATAAATAAATATATATATATATATTGAAGAACAGCTAGGTTTCCTCAGAGAGGTTTTCACCTAGGGATCTTCTTATTCTCTTTTCTTTTTGTTTTTGTCATCACTGGGCTGCCTCAAGAGGTTTTCAACCCAAATATAGGACTCAAGCACCTCATGGAGGTTTTCACCTGAGTCCTTATCCTTTTTCATTTTTTCTCAGTGATCTGATGAGGGAGGAGTTGGAATTTGCTCCACTATCATCATTGTTTTATTGATATCATCAACGCACTCTTGTTTTGATAAAGGTCTCTTGTACATTTTCAATCAGTGTCCATTAACAAGCAAAGGAATGGCTTCTTCATCTATGGTTCTGATTTGCACTGAACCATTATCATCGCATCTTTCCACAACATAAGTTCTGAGCCATCTTGTCCTTAACTTGCCCTTGAAGTCTTTATACCTAGAATCATATAACAATTCCCAATCACCTTCCTGAAATTGCTTCTCCTTAATATTTTTATCATGCAAGATCTTCCTCTGAAGTTGAACTACCTCTGTATGTAGGAGGGCATGCATTCTGAATTCATCCAAACAATTCAATTGGAACAATATCTCTTTCTGTGCACTGTTGAGATCCGAATCTAGTTGGGCTACCATCTTTAATGTGTTATATTCAAATTCAATGGACAGGAAGGCCTTTTTCCCATAGACCAGCTCATAGGGTGTGAATCCAGTGGTGGTCTTCCATGTGGTATTATAGGCCCAGGTGGCCTCAACTAGTCTTTCTGCCCAATCCTTCCTGCTGCTGCTCACTACCTTGGTTAAGATGCTCTCCAGTGCTCTGTTGGTCACCTCCACTTGCCCATTAGCTTGTGGATGATAGGAAGTGGAGGTCCTATACTTGATCTTGTGATGGCTGAGTAGGTTTTCAATCATGTTGGAGGTAAATTGGCTACCTTGGTCTATGACTAGCTGTCTAGGGTACCCAAATTTGTAGAATACATTCTCCCTTAGGAACTCAACCACCTTCTCTTCTATTGTTGCCTTAATTGCCTTGGTTTTAGCCCATTTAGTCAAATAATCAGTGCACACAATAATGTACTATTTTTTCTTTGAAGGAGGGTCAATAGGCCCAATCAAGTCCATGCCCCACTTTTTAAATGGCTTGAAAGTCACTTGAGGTTGTAGAGGCATTTCATCTCTTGGAGTAGGCCTTCCCATCCTCTAGCATTGAGCACATTGACTAGTGTATTTTTTCACATCCTGATGAAGAGCGGGCCAATAATAGCCTACTTGTAACACTTTTAATGTTGTCCTCTTTGCTGCAAAGTGACCTCCACAAGGCCCATCATGACAAGTCAGAAGGATGTCAAAGACTTCCTCTTCCCTGACACACTTTCTCAAGATTTGATTTGGCCAAGTTTGAAAAGATTGCCCCCAATCCAAGTGAAGGGGGCACTTTTCCTGACTATCTTGCTCTTTTCTTTGGAGGACAATTTTGGTGGGAATTGTGCTAATACAAAATAATTTTCTACATCAACAAACCATGGAGAGATAACTGAAATAGAAAATAAGTGCTTGTCTGGTAACTGGTCATCCACCATTCCTTCTTCACTTGCAGGCAAATTTACCCTAGATAAAAAGCCCGCAACAACATTTTCCTTACGAGGCTTATCAATAATGGTTAGATCAAACTGTTGTAATAAAAGTAACCATCTTATAATTCGAGCATTCACATCTGGTTTTTTCATTAAATATTTGATTGCAACATGGTCCATATGCAAAAATGTTTGATAGCCTGTAATGTAATGCTTAAATTTGTTTAATGAATGCACAACAACCAGGAGTTCCTTTTCGGTCACTATATAATTTAGTTTAGCCTTTGATAAGTTCTTACTGATAAAATAGATAGCATAAGGTAGTTTTTCATCTATCTGACCTAGGGTTGCTCCAATGGCTTTGTGTGAGGCATCAACATGAATAGGAAAGGGGAGGGTCTAGTTTGGGCCTCAGAGAATTGGCATAGTGGTTAACTTATCCTTTTGGATGTCTAAGGCCTCTTGATAGCTTTTTGACCATATAAACTCAGAATATTTGGCCAACAAACCAAATAAAGGAGAGGCTAACTCGTTGAAGTCCTTTATGAACCTTCGATAGTATCCAGCTAACCCTAGGAAACTTCTGACATCTCTCTACTTTTGAGGAGGTGGGACCCTTTGGATGACAGCTATTTTGTTTTGGTCCACCTATATTCCTTGCTGAGATATTGAATGACCTAGCACGGTCCCTGTAGCCATTAAGAATTCACATTTTTCAGGACTGAGAGATAGGTTCATTTCAATGCATTTGTGCAATACTTTGCCTAGGTTAGATAGGGCTTCTTGAAAATCATATCCATAAGGTGTAAAATCATCCATATAAATCTCCACCACATCATGGACTAATTCAGCGAAAATACTGAAGACTGCTCTCTAAAAAGTGGCAGGAGCATTGGATAGGCCAAAAGGAAGGACCCAATAGGAAAAATTACCCCAAGGACATGTGAATGTGGTCTTCTCCTGGTCTTCTAGATAAATCTGGGTTTGGTTGTACCCACTGAATCCATCTAGGAAAGAGAAAAACATTTTCCCCGCCAGGCCATCTAGCACTTGGTTAATTAAGGGTAGAGGAAAATGATCCTTCTTTGTGGCTTTTTTCAACTCCCTGTAATCGACAAAAATCCTCCACTTACCTTTTTTCTTGGGAACTAACACCAAAGGAGAGACCCACTCACTGTCGGAGATAGGGCAAATGAATCTTGCATCTAGCAGTTTTTGCAGTTCTTCTTTGACTATATCTTTAAGAGTTGGATTCATCCTCCTTTGTGGTTGCCAGACTGGCTTGCAACCTTCTTTGATGTATATGTGATGAGTACACACTGAGGGGTATACTCCCTTCATTTCCTTGTAACTCCAAGCAAAGGCTTCTAGATTTTCCTTTAACACGTTACATAACTTCTCCTCTCCGAGAGCAGAAAGAGATAGATTGGTTTTCAAGGTTATCTCTGGGTCGAATTCTATGGTTTTGACACAGAGTGGGTTGGAGTCAGCCAAGCATAAGTCAATTGGATGATTGTTCTAGGTTTCCTTTACTGCTTCTTCTAAAGGTAATGAACTGGGACTTGGACTTTGGAGCAAGTGTTCAATCAATTCATCCTCATCTTGTTGTCCTCCTCGCATGGTTACTTCCAAAGCATAAAGTAGGGCATTATAAACCTCATCTTCTTCCTCCTCCTCCAACCATAAAGGTATATCATGCTCTAGAGAAGGTTGAGTAGGATGGTATAGGACTAACTGCTTCAACATATGCCCATTATTGATGGCCATATTCCCAGCTCTGCAGCTAATGTAAGCATTGGCAGTGGCCAACCATGGCCTCCAAAGGATGAGAGGATAACCAATAAGCTTAGCCTTAGGCTGGAGAACTAAGAAATCTGCAAGGTACTCTGAGGAGTCAATGGAGACCATCACATCCTCCACAATTCCCTCAGGGTTTACTGTGGAACGGTCTGCAAGTTGCAGAACTCTTGTGGCCTTCCTCAATGACCCTTGGAGGTTTTTCTTGAGCATGGTGTCCTTGGTCATCACATAATGGTATCCCCAAGATCAATCAGACTGTGTGGGACAATGGTGCCATTGATGTGCACATCTACTACAGGGCTTCCAGGGTCCAAATATTTTGGACATATTACCTGCCCTAGCACTAAGTTGGATAGCTGCCCGATGACATTAATGTTAGGGTCATCCCTTTTTGACCTTCCTAGATGCTTGAAGCATTTCTCCTTAAACTTATTTTAAATGGGAACATCTCTTATTGCCTGGAGAAGGGTGATCTTTACATATAGATTTTTCAATTCTCCCAGAAGCTCAGTCTCTTCTAGGGTAGGTTGGAGTGGTTGGGCTAATCTCTCAGGAAAGGGTGGATTTACTTTAAGTTTGCTTTCCTCTCTTTCTTCCTCAACCTCCCTAGGTGGAGGGGGAGGTTGGTTATCTAAGAGAACTCTCCCAGATATCAAGTTAATCCCCTAGATTTCCAGAGCATAAGGTGGATATGATGTCTCTCCACTGTATACTTGTTGAGCCTACCTATTGTTCAGGTTTAGATTTGGCTAGGCAGGCATCTGGGGTTTCTTTGGTGGAGCAGAGTGTAGGAGCTATGGTTGGGCAGGTGGTGGAGGCAATAGAGCTGGATGATTATTGTATTGGGGCCTCCACCCCTGGGGTGGTGTATTCGATTGAGGTTGTGGCAGAGCATAAGGTTGAAATGACTGTCTGGATGGCTGGGAATGATACCTAGATGCATAGGACCAAAGAGGGGGTGTAGACCAGGAAATATGAGCAGGGGGTCCCCAAGAAGGTATAGTTGTGGTCTGGTTGGGGTTGTAATATACATGGGATGACCCTTGCATGCCCTGCTGGTATGGTCTAGGCCCATGAGGCCTCCTTTGGTTAATGTAGCAAAGCTACTTAGTGACCCCTTCAGCTCCTTGATATATAGCTTTGAGTCTGAGTAAAAAAGAGCACTTGTCTGTGGATCTTCATAGACTGAGAAAATTTCAATAGAGTTCAATGGACAATCATTCCTAGGATGCCTCTTGGTGCATCTATGACAAAATATGGCCAAGGCTCTCTCTTCTTCCTCCTGCTTCCTTTTAATGTTCATGGTGGTCATTTGCAAGGCAAGGGTTTGTAGCATCTCACTTTTGAAATATTCCAGCATGTTTCCAATTTCACCCTTGATGGATGAGTTGGAAGATGGTGTACTAGCTATAGCTGACTACCCCTACCCTTTTTCCTAGTTGCACTAGAATGATTTCTAAAGATAGTCTTGATATCCTCATAGGGTAATTGGTAGATATCTCCTCTTGCTAAGAAATGTAAGGTATCCAGAAGATCTTCTCTTACTCCCTAAGCAAGACCAGCTTTAGTGACTTAGGGTCAAGTGTGCACCTAGCCCTTTAGTAACTGAGCTGTAATATTTATTCGTAGTCTTCTAAGGATTCATCATGGCCTATGATCATCTTGAAATTTTATTCTTTAGTATCCTTTGACCGACAGTAGTCCCGATATTTGTTGTTAAAGGCCTGATACATCTGAGCCCAAGTTGTGATGCTATCTACAGGTAAACCAATGAACCAGCGTAATGCTGCATCCTTGAGGGTAGATGGAAATAGTTTTAACTTTTTCTCATCATCTGTATAGTCATAGGTTTGACATATAACATCAAACTCAAAGAGGAAGGTTTCAGGGTCCTCTGTGGTCAGGCCATGGAAATGAGGTAGGGTAGAGGGGCTTATATTTTTCATCTTAGTGTCCCCATTGATTTCCCTAATGGGGAGGCACCCTCAACTCTCTCTCTATTCCCTCTATCATTTCGATTTTCAACCTTTGGTTCAATAGGAATGGGTTCATATTCTTATTTTTCCCCTGTAGCTTCTTCAAATATGTCAAGTTGCTCACCTAAGGGTTCCTCCAGTTCACAGCGACTGAAGAAGAGAGAAGGTTGGTTGTTGGGTGTAGTGGGGGTATTTGGCAAAAATTTCCCTAAGATGTCCCTATTCCTATGAGGCATGAAAGGAAGTATTTTTGGGTTGGTTTTGTATTATTTTTAAAACTTGGAAAGTAGTTGTAGAATTGAAATTTTTGATTGAATGAAAATTACTGACATAATGAAACAACTACTTGATGAATTGAAATCCTACTTGTAGAATGGAAAGGAAAGCAGATAATGCAAAATGAAAGAAAGGAAACAACTAGATTACTTTTGCAGAAATAAACTAATGGCAGAATATTGAAGACAAGAAGTAGAAGAAAAGAAAGCAATAATCACATTCTACTTAGACACCTCCCCGACAATAGTGCCAAAAAGTGATGAGCGCCAGTATTGCAGCAAGGATGCTGCAACTCATGGGTTACCAGCTTTACTTATCAACTCGGGGTTCGTACAAACTTGGAGGTGACAATGTTGTATGCACAAGTAAAAGTGATGGTTCTGCCTGTTGTCATTGTTCAGCTGGCAGGGGACCACTTGGATTCCAAGCCAGACTTCTATAGAGTCAGAAGAAGCTTGATTCTTTGATGGAAGAAGGGCAAATCTACTCTAAGATAGTTACTCTACTACAGTAATGGAAAAAAGCCAACATGTAATGCTAAACCACACCATACCCTAATTAACCATTTAAGAATCTATGCTAAGAAGAATAAATAAAAAATAAACAAATGCTACTATCTAAGTTGCAGAAGTAAAAATAATTAAACCATATGAATGTAAAAGAAAAGAAACTAAACTAAATATGTTTTCACATTTTTGGTTTTTTAGGCAAAATCAAGTATGCAAACTAATTATTCTTGTGGATGTGACAGGTGGATGGAAGGTGTTTGAGGATGGCTAGAAGGTTTATGAAGTGGTTGGATGGTTTCGAGGGGTCCAAGAAGGCTTTTTGTGGCTTCCTAGAAGTTTCCCATCAATTCGGCCTCAAAATAGGTCGTTTCAGGAAAACCTACAGGATGTACTAGAAACCTACAGGACGATCTTGTAGGAATTACAGGAAACCTACAGGATACAACTAAGAGCTAATTGTGAGGTGTTTGAGGTGTTGGGAAGCTTAGGAAAGGTGTGTGATGGATGGGATGGAGTGTGAGAAGGTCTAGGAGCACTCAAGAGTCAATATCCAAGATAAGAGATGGCTAAATTCACTCAATGTGTTTAGGAGAATTTCAATGAAAAATGTTGAAAAACTAGTGAGTGTGATGGTGAAACAAGGGATGGCTAAGGTGGATGAAGTGGAAGTTGGCTACTAGTTACGAATTCTTGGTCTCCTCCTAAAGTACCTTCTATGCATAAAACATGTGTGTGTTCCAAAAAGAACTATGCAACAAGATACATTTTCATAAACTAGAAAAGCATGAATCAACTGCCTATATTATGCATGAAGAAAGTTGTTAAAGGGAATGAAAGCATGAGTGAGATATTATTGCAGAAATGGAGATGGAAAAATATGACAATTAAATCTGCCTTGCAACATTAACCAACTACTTAATTAAAGACAACAAACTCCAAAGCTCATAAAAGAACTAGATCTGTGTTTTTGAGGCTGTTGAAGGGTCCCTTCCTCAAGTCATGGTCCCAGAGGGAGTAAGTGAGGCCAAGACACCTGATAACAACCTTGTGGTTATCCTTTTTCTCTTTGCTAACCTGCTACTTGAAATAAGGCGCAAATGGAAGCAAACTATCACACAACCAATCTAATCTACACTACCTGTAATGGAAATGCATCTACTAAGAAAATTAACAATTAAGCTATGAATCTACACTAAGCATACATGTACAATAAAGAGGATCCTTGGCTACTAGGGTTGGGCCCTAACCCAAGAGCTTCAACCCTCTGAGTTAACTCAATGTTGGCTCAAAACAAAACTCATTCTTATTACCAAAACAACAGATCACATCAAAAGAACTGTCACAAGTCTTGCAACTCGAAAAAAGAGTAGAGTTTTACAATGAAAATCCAAATCCTACTGAGGTCTTAGACCTCTCTACTTATACATCTAAAGTCTCTAGTGACTTCCTTAAAATCAAGGAGGCTCGTCTCCCAAATTTGAGATAAAATAGTGCTTTGTCTTTCACTTGCTCGACTGCCTTCTATTCTTCATGATTTGGCTATTTGAACTCCGAGATGATGGAGGAATATTCAAATGGAGGGGTAGTAAATGAGGAGTATTTACTTTATATAATCCCTCTCCCTTGTCCCATTCAATTTTTGACCTTATTCTTTGCCAAAATTCCTTTCTTTTCTCCTTTAATCCTGCATTAAATGCACATTAGACCACAAAGCAAAATATCCAACTCTAACTCATCTCATAAACAAAATATAATCAAAAGTATGCAATAAGTTATGAGAATAGTTGGTTTGAATAAGCTGGGAGGTAAATTAAGGCCCATATAATTTCCCGATGATGAGGCTCATCAATAGTCAAAGGAAACATAAGCATAGGGGAAGTAGTCCCAAACAAACATAGTTTCTCAAAGGGGAGATAGTAGTAGAACACCATGATTCAATTTATTTTTCATTGATTTCAAAGGGGAAGAATGAGAAGACATCAGAGAGATCATCAAAAAATTTAATAAACTTTAGCCAATAGATAAGGGGAGTCTATCCCAAGACCATCAATGACTAGAAAATATCTAGTGTTGTTGCCATCAATGAAAAAGAAGGAGACTGTTGAGCATGTGTTGTTATTGATGTTGACCATAGTGTCATTGATGTAAATCAAAATATTGAGAGAGTCAAAAAAACAAGTAGGATTATTGTTTTTGTAGTGTCAAAATAAGTTTACAAGGAAGTGTGGTGGAGGAAAATGAGGATAATGTATCATAAGTCCAAGGAAGGTGATTCATCTAGAGTCATGTGCCAATAGGAAGCCAAGTAGAAAGCTCAAAGAGTGGATCAACAATAGAGGGACGTTGAGTAGGATGACTGAGCAAGAAGATTAAGCTAAGAAGGTCGAGAAGGCTGATATGGTTAGCCCCCATTCATAGTTCCTAGTCATAGAGGGCCAACAAGCTAGCACCCAAGGGATAAGAGCATATTGGTCCTCAAAGTATTATAATTGTTCAATGGCATAAAGATCTTTTGATAGTTAGAAATACCAATATGACATGGCAGACCAAGTGGAAGTGATGATGTGGAGTACTAGGTGATGGGAACCACTGGTGTGGTAGCATCAATGATTGAAACGTGGTAGGGAGAGATGGAATTTCCCTTTCATTGTCCAATCATCATGTTGATTCATTTCCTTGTCATACGTGTACAATTGATGCCTTCCAAGTGTCACTTTATGATGTGTCTAGTTGGTTGCCATGTGTCATAAAACGCTATGTGAAAGGTACGGTGAAGGTACGTAGGATAGAAATGATATGAGAAATATTAATGATGTGAAGGTGAGGTGCAGGAAAATAGAAAATAAATTAAGTCTTAAAAGTAAAAGTAAATAAAAATAAAATTGGCTATGTGATAAAAAAAAAATGTGTGAAGAAAACAAATGAAGGTAAAATATCTAAGTAATAAAACATGGAGTATAAGAGGTGTATGGAGGAAAATGTTAGTGCATAATTTAGGGTTTTGCAGAGGATTTAGGATGCAAAACCTTTTGCAAATCCTCGATAATGGTTAAGTATGGATGTGTGGAGAAAGGAGTGTGTGGAGGGATATGAAATGGGGGAATATGTATGAAGTATAAAGAGTCATGAGACTTTGTGTAACTCACACATGATGTAGTTTTTAATTAGGAAAGTGATATGGTAGGTGATGTGGCAAGGTGGTCCACATCAGATCATGCATTATTGGGTTTCTTGAATAGCTTGTGGGTTGTCTTGATATTCAATAGGATCCAGCTATAGGTCATAGCCCCTAGACGTGAGGTTCTAAATGATAACTCCTAAGAGATTCAGGTATCAAGAATTTAGTCTTGGTACATTACCATATTAGTGTGTAAAAATCAAGGAAAGAACCTAATCTACCCAATATCTAATAAGTTAATTAGCGCAGGATCATGACATGAGGTCATAGGGGGAGGTTTTTAGCACTTAAGTTCTTAATGCAATATCAAGCTCGGTGATATCAACGACATATATCATGCACATGGGATTTTGGTATCTAATATATATGACATAATAGAGAGTATAATTGAGGCCCTAAGTTGTGGTCATGTACATGGGAAAATGTAAATGAGCGAAGATACATTCAACATAATAGAAGAGAAAATTGATGTTGTGTGTGAAACGATATTTCTCACTATGATGATGATATTGCAAAATGAGACTTAGTCAATGCACCAAACCATGGCTAAATATTTTGGGTTAATACCCATGGTAAAATAAAATTCTTGTGGAAGCGTTCATGGTGTATAAGTACATGTTTTAACAATTGCTGACATTGTTGACAAAATGGACTGTGAAAGAGGAGTAATTGAAAAACTAAGAGAATATGTAAAGAAGAGAGTGCAGTGAGTTTGAGTACAATTAAATTAATATTAAAGTGTACATACTATAAGAGTAAGGGCTATAATAAATATATTTGTTGAGTGACAATAGCAACTAGTGTGAGTACAAAGGGAGTAAAGACACAAAAAAGTAGAGATCACATTACTTAGCAACAAATAGAATCCAAATCAAATATTAAGAGGGTATTGGTGTTCCTTGTAGGTGGGTTCCTACAAAACTTTGGTGATTGGTGTCTCCAGTAGATTGGAGCCTGCAAATTTGAAATTGGATAGGTATCTCCAACAATTGGGTGCTTGCTAACCTTTTAACTATAGGTTGATTCCTACAATAATCATCTAAAGAAGAAATTGTTTTGTGGTTTTCTTGTGTATGGGTTTCCACGTTAAATATCTTGTGTATATATGCTCTTCCATATAGTATATAAGAAATATTTTTTTTTTCTTTTTATTATGTGTGGTTTATCATTATCTACTCATTTTACAATAGTGAAAATATATAAGTGTTGACATGAAAGTCTAAAATAGTAAGAAGAAATCAGAACATTGATTCATCCCCCTCTCAGTATATGGCAATTTTATATGCAAAAATTGTGCCCCTAGGAAGTTGGTGTACCAACTATTCACCTTTGTAAACCTATTGGTGCTTCATCTTCTAGGTTTAGGGTTTTGGACCTCTAGTTTTATTTCTTTATGTTAAAAGGACATTATTTTGGACTCTTGCGATATATTTTGAGAATTCATCTAGTTGCCACCTCTCTCTCTTCAAAGATATCTACCACCATTCTAGTCAATTTGTGTTCTACAATATTCTGTTATTTCATTTGTTTATATAAGTTTGGTTTTCACCATAGTATTCTTCTTTCTATTATATTTATCTTAACACGTGTTTCATTTCCTTTCTTACCTTTCATTTCATTCCTTGTACAACCTGAATCATCTATTTTCGGGATTGGCTTGTATACTCAAATATAGGAAAATAAGCCAATGATTTAATCCTTTGCATGGAAATATGGGGGCGTCAAGATATATATCCTTCTCTAGAAAGGATTTTGAGACTAGAAAGAAATATATGCAAGAGGTGATCCAACTAATACCTCCTCATCAATTATTGCATGAAAAGAACCCATTGACCATGTCAAGATCTATCAAATTAATTTTCTTCATCATTTTGTGTAAGTGCTCCACATCAAAATGTAGTAGGTGAATTCCTCCCCTCTTTTCTTATATGGATTTTATCAAGTTAAAGTCCCCCCCCCCCCCACAATCCAAAGGGAATTCCATGTAAGTGGCTTAATATTACTCAAGGTCTTGAGGAAATTGATTTTATCCCCTATGGTATGGTGTCCATAGACAATAGTCATAATTATCACCATAATGGAACCAATTGGGTCGAATTTAGAAGATAATACCCGCCAAATTTCTAGTTGGATTTAATTGTTGCAAAGTGACAACAAGCCTAGAAATAGGAGGTTATCGTTGAAACTTTATCACTTCCACAATTATATTCTTGTATCATTATTATAGTTGATTGTTCTTTGAGACTTCTACATTTTAGAATCCTCTGCTTTCCTTTGTGATTAAGGCCTCTAATATTCCACGAGATATTCATTAGGAGTTGGAAGGACCAGAGGAGAATTCCTCTATCATGATTCTAATCCTTCTTGAGTTGACCAACATTTCCCCCAGCTCTTCGAGGAGTAATTTTTTTGCTCCTTCTTCCTCCTTCTACCCCTCTTTTGAGGTTTTGAAAGGGTATTTAAAATAATGGGAGTGAATGCCTAAATTGGGGGTTGAAAATTTTCTACTTAATGGATCTTGATGTTGTTGAGTCTTGGCTTTAAGAATAGATTTTCATAGGATATGCACTAGATTCTCTAGGATGGATTGGGTTTATTTTTATTTCCAAATGGATACCCCCACTGGAAGATCTAAAGTATTTATATTCATGTCTTCTATCATTTCTTGATCATTAGGATCTATCAAAACACTACTTATTTCCTTAGTTATTGCTAGATCTAGATGAGGTTACGTCATCTATTTTTTGTTTTCCATGGCCTAACCATATTGAGGTTGCTTTAGGACTTCATTAGAGCTTCATGTGCCTCAAATTTCATAGAAATATGAGTTTGGGAGTCTTCATTTAAGAAGATATGGTTTCAAAAATTTTGTGGGTTTTGATACCTTTGCTCAAAGCCAAGGGGTCAGAACAAGAGTTGCAATGTTTAGAAGTGGTTTTTTCAATACCATCTAGATCCTTCTAAGAAGTAGTGTTTGGGGGTGGGATAATGATATTGAGAGATAAATTCCTAAAGAAATTCCCATATTTGTGACATTTTTTTCATTTAAAGGGAATGTGCTCACAGTCTAGGTATTGCTTCCATACAAAGTCATGGTAGGATATATCCATAAAGGTGGAAAGGGGTTGCGAAATGTTCATGTACACATAGATTTGGGCATTAGAGGTTTACCTTCCTTGGTCAATGGCCTTACAGACCTTGACAAAGTGACCCAAAGAATTTCCTATTCCTTCGAGGGTTTCCTTTTCATATGATTCTTTTAGGAGGGAGAAAATTAGACCCAAACTAGAGTCATAATAAAGTCATAATTTCTTAGGATAAAGTGCTCCATCCAGAATTGAAGGTAAATACCCACAAAGTCAAAAAGATAAGTCCAATTATCAAAAACCTTTACTTATGTCTTCCACATTTGTAGATATCACTAAAAAAAAACCTTTTTCTTTTAATTCAAAATCGATATATCCTTTTGGCTTCCATTTTTTTTAGATCCACCAACTCATGACTATTTCAATGCATAAGATTCCCAATAACTTACCAACAGGGGCATGATGTTACATAGATTGAATATATTCTTCAAAGAGGCTATATTTTACTTCATATTTTGGGTAAGCCACAACCTTTGGCAGAAAAGGACTGGGTTGTGATTCTAGATTGATGGATTCGTTAATGGAACAAGAGCATGTGACAGACCCTTTTCAACATCCAATGCTCTCTTAGTTTGATTCGACTAAGTAGGTGGGATTATCTTTGAGTGGGAGTCCAAGGATGGGTTGGAGGAGCCAGTGGAATGCCAATCCCCAATTACAATGTAGTGGTAAGAGGGAGAACATAGTTCCCTCGTAAAACTTGCGCTATAAACAAAAATAAGCAAAAACCTTAAGGGAGATAGGATTTTTAGAGCATTAATTTTATCAAAATTAGGGAACCATCATCACATCAAATAATCTTCAATCAACTCATAATTTAGATATTATTTATATGCTCATGATTTATTATTTATGTTCAACTTCATTAAATAAATAATGTAGGATCAACATAGGTCTTATAGAACCAAAACAAAAGTCCATCAAGACCAACAAATTTATCACAAACCATCTTTATTAAGATTACATTAATCTCATCTAAAATCAACTCATCATTATATAAGAAATTATGTTTAAATAATATCTCATAACATCACATGTAAATACATTTTCATGACGACCCTACATTCTTTCATCATCCCTTGTAACAAAAAAATATATTTAATAACATAAAAAAATTTCTTTAATATTACTATCCTTAAATAAACCTCCTTGAAATCATTTTGATAATAAAAAATCTTTTAGACGTGTCTTTCATAATTAAGTCTTTAAATAATGCCTTAGTCAACATGCTTCATACATTAAACTAACATATACTTTCTTAAATATAATCACCAAAGGTTTTACCATATTGTATTTCCTTTCAGAAAGTGATAATTTTTCATACCTATGCTTGGGTCATCATCCTATTGAGAAATATATAGGGTTGCAATTAGGATGATTCCTCTTAAACTTGATAACTGCTTGTGATGTATTTTTACTTTTTATTACTTATTATCTTCTTCTCTTATTATTATGTTATTCTTACCATCAAATAGCTACCAAAACAAGAAGATCAACAATACACAAGAACACAGAATATAGGCTACAAGTCAAGGCGAAAACCTCTCCACTTGAGAGGAAAACCCACAAATATCTTATCTTCTTATAGAGTATTCAAATGATGAATTCCAAGACCTGTAGACCAAGACAAATACCCTTAAAATACCAAGTCAATCCTTCTTGATGATGTGTTCCTTTTTATCCAAGTCAACCCAGTCAAATATCTTCCAGTTCCATAACTTTGACAGCTAGCTACAAAGTTTCTGCCTCTACTGCAGGTCTAAAATTTTTGGGCCAAGCAACAGCTATTGCATCCACAAGTGTGAGAAATTCTAGGGATTCAACATTTTCTCTTTGACCTTCTCCTTGGTTGCTTCTTCTTCTAGGGCTTATAGGTGACCTAATAGTTTTCTTCGACGACCTTCTGTATTTACCAATTTACCTTGCAATAAAACTCAAACCTTTTCGTACATCAAAAATCCATATACATTATTCTATATACATTATATATATATAGATATAATATATATATATATATATATATACCTAAATAATTTGTCTTCATTCCTTCTTCCTTCTTTAATTAGCCTTATTCTACTTATCCTTTTCTTAGATAATGATAAGTGAGTGAATGGAGGTCGAGTTCCCTCCTATATATAGGCTTATGAAGAGAACAACATGCACTATTGAGGCCGACTTCTTAGCTACCAGGAAGACTTGGACCTGGAGGGTATTTGCACACTTTTAAATACAAAAATAATTATTTTTACATGATACAATGTGCCCAATGGGGTATTCTACATATGACAATAACTCTATGAATTATTTACAATAGGAAAAACCCTAGAAGCACTC
The DNA here is from genome assembly GCA_000404065.3 of Pinus taeda. NCBI lineage: Eukaryota > Viridiplantae > Streptophyta > Pinopsida > Pinales > Pinaceae > Pinus > Pinus taeda. The sequence goes on along the minus strand of APFE030914990.1, from coordinate 68,927 downwards.
AATGGGTGCTTTATCTCTAAATAAAAAGATCTTGAGCATGAAACCCATGCTACAAAAATAACAATAATAAATTTTCTTTATTTTTAGAACATACAAGAATTAATAATACATTTCATATTTATTAAGAATGAACCTAGTCACACATTTCAACACTCCCTCTTATCTAGGGAGGTATTCATAAATGGTACTTGGACATTCTCAAACTGAATAGATTTGATAAGAAGAGTTGTATTGGTAATACATCTCATAAGTTATCATTTCAGCTCATCTCTTTGCATCATACCAACCAAATTTGTCACATAGCAAGGCATTGACTAACAAATCTATCTATCCACAAGATCACAACACAATGCTGGCAAGACTAATCATTGATAGATACCATCATCATTGTCTCTAATGCACGTACCCCACCCAAGTTTTCACAGGGTATGTCCTTCTAGGAAAATTCCTATATTGGAAGAATACATCCTTGAGGAATTTCCTCTTCGATTACTCTTACCCCTTGGATGATCTGTCTCATCCTCGAAGAGTATCAAAAACCATATGGTTACCCAATCCTCCATTCTTTCTTCACAAAGCGAATACAATAATGTTATGTCTATCTCTCCCTCTCAACTAGGGAGGATATATCAACCAAGCCAAGATTGTCTCTCAAATACAAAATCTACTTATTAGGAAGATATTTTGTCAAAATGTTAGTTTCCTTCTCATTGGTGGAGATATACTGTAGTTGCAATACTCCATCTTGCACTAACTTTCGTATGTAGTGATACTTGTTATTTATGTGATTTGTATTTCCATGGAACATTGGGTCTTTAAACAAACTTATTCCATGGGTGTAATCACAATGTATCACCATAGGGTCCATCAAACCTTCAAACAAGTTGGACAACAACTTCCTGAACCTGAAAACTTCTCTACTTACTTGACGGGCTGCAATGTATTCAGTTTTATGCAACCAACTGACAAAAATATAGGTCAACGACTTAAAAAGTGTCCTCTTCGAGGGGGAAACCTCCTTTACATTACATAAATTCAAAATTCTTGGATGATACAAATGACAAAATGTTCTTTGTATATATAGGAGTCTAAGGGGTCACTATATAATCATATCCTACATAACAATAATAATGTAAGGGAACAATGATAACAATAGTGGGCTTCTATGGGGCACAAAAGTAACAATATGGGGGATACATGGGCACAACAATAATAATAAGAGGGCTACACTAACAATAACAATAATGGGGTTGCACTAGTATTATAGGGACCTAACATTCAACCTCAACACTACTCATACCAATTGATTCTTTCTTTCTACTCATCTAGGATATCATGGTGGATCCCAAAATAAAACATCCTCCAGTAGTGCTTCTCCCATCCATATCACTACTTCCCCAGTCATAATATATATATACAATCAAGTGAACATCATTATTTCCATCATAATTCAGGTAGTGGTGTATTGTTCCTCGTAGATATTTTAGTATATTCTTGGCTACTATCCAATGTTCATGCTTGGGATCTACCTATAATTGATTGAGAATATTCATTATAAAATAAATGTCTAGTGAAGTATTCACCAAATACATCAGAGAGCCCCACCCGGATGCGGGTGTTAAGGCTTGATTTGAAATGCCATTACACCCCACGCTCAAGCCACATGGCTTCACGCTCCCACCAGGTGGTCTCCATGGTTTTGATTGGGTTCTGGGTGTCAGTTCATTCAGGGGCATTAAAGGCCCTTCAATACAGGAGTATTATCAAGGTTCTGAGGCCAGAGCATTTATCATGGCGCCTACAAACTATGGTTCAGGTATGCGAGCCGGCTCCGGTTTTAATTCTGCGATTGTTCAGGGAATTGTTCAGGGAAACTCTGCAAGCGGAATTCCCAACCGCGTCGACATCTCTTGCCCAGTGTTCAGGATTGTGCACTCAGTTCAGACGAATGTGCAGGAGATTATCCATAACGGAATTTGCAGGACTCATCGCAGGTATAGATCAGTCAATTTCTGTTTGTTCAGTTGTGTCAAGCTCATTACGCCCCTCATGGCTCCTCGCGGTGGGTATAAGATGCCTCGCAGGGGAGGTCACTCAAGCCAGTCCAGCGGCAAAAAACAGAGAAGACAGACCAGCCCGAAGAGGATTTCTCCCTTAGCGTGCGCTTCGCCTCCCTCTGGTGCCTCAACGCCTTCCGAGGATTTGGATAACGTGGTGCAAATTGCTACTCTTTGCTACCATCGTCGGACAAACAAACCAGTGATCAGAGCCCGCATTACAGTCATCTTCGAAGAGGAGGATGAGGCGGAGGACAGTAGAAATCAGGATTCAGGGGAGAAAGTGCCCACCACCTCTGATAATTCTTCCAAGGCTCAAGACACCTCCTACAATCCAGAGGTTCAGAGCCGAATGGAGGGAGATAGCACTGATGTTTACTCGGCAGAGCAGGCGGAAGCTGCCAAAGAACTTCGCAGCCTCAAACGCAAAGCACCAATGACCTCGGCTGAAGGATCTATGAAGACTCAGACGGCTTCCCCTGGCAGTGGCTTGAAAATTGAGGAAGAGGAAGACTCGCTGGACTATAAACTTTATCTCAAGCTGCCTCCTGGCTATGACAACATCAAGGATGTCCCTGTTGGTGTCGAAGTTTCTTGGGAGCCAGACCCAATCCAAGCAGCTGAAGAACGGAAGCAAAGAGTTCTGGCTCGCGAAGCTGAGGCGAAAAAGAGCAACAGCAAAGGACCACCGAATTCTCTGGGGTAAGCATGTACTCAGGCGAACCGCCTCTTTTTGTCTTTTTGTTCAGTCCAGGCTCGATAGTTTGCATTCTCTGAAGCTTAGCAGCTATGTAAACTCGGTCCCCTGTCTCAGATCTCGTAGCTCGTGGTCGGATCCTACTAGTGGGTTTTTGGTCTGTCTTAGTCATGTTTAATAGGCCTAGGTTGAACATTTTCTGTTCAAGACATTTCTTTTTGGGGTTTTGTTTTTTTTTTCTGGCTCTTACAAGCAGAAATATCAGTTGTAATGAGAATTTCTTGACAGAGAGCTGATCCATGGCTCTCAGAGGTGTATCCTCTTGTAAATATTTTTTTTTCCCTTTTTTAATACAATAGTTCAGTCTTTACTTAGCAAAAAAAAAATACATCAGAGAGCCAACCAATTATCTATACCTTGTCGAATCCACTGGGTTAGAATCATAACTTCTTAGCCTCTTCAAATTTGTGACCATAGGGGTTGTCATAGGTTTTCAATCCATCATGTCAAAGCTTTTCAACATATCAATCACATATTTAACTTGACCTAGATATATCTCATTAGGTCCTTGGCACACTTCCAACCCCAAATAATAGTGCATTAGCCCTAGATCCTTCATATCATATTAGACTTCCAGTTGCTTCTTACACTCTTAAGTATGACCTTCCACACCTGTGATGAGAAGATCATCCACATATAGAAGAATGATTACTGTCTCATCCTTCACAACCTTGATATAGAGATTTAGATCAAAATAACTTTTTGAGAATCCCAATCTTTGAAAATATGTGCATACCAAGCCCGTGGTGCTTGCTTAATGCCATAAAGTGCCTTCTTCAGCCTACAGAAATGAGTTTCTCTATCATTCACTTCAAATCCAAAATGTTTTTCTATATAGACTTCTTCATCTATAGTACCATTCAGGAATGTTTTCTTGACATCAATTTGATGGATGTTTCATCCTATTGATGTTTCCAAAGAGATCAATGATTGTATCATTGTATGCGTAGTTGTAGGTGTAAATGTATCTTCATAATTGATGTCTTCTTGATGGGAAAGACCCCTAGCCACAAATATTTCCTTATATTTATCATTACTTCCATCTGCTACATGTTTAATCTTGTAGAGCCACTTGGCACTTACCACAAATTTGTCTTCAAGCCTAGGAACGATTTCCCAAACTCAATTTTTCATTATTTATTGATATTCTTCATTCATGGCATCTTTCCATTCTTGATGTTTGACATCATCTTCTAAGGTGGATGGTTCTTCTTCAATTAAATTAGTCATGTAGGTCACACACCATGAGTATATTTTGGGTTTCTTACTTTCCCTAGACATACCTTTTGCTGCTCCTTGTCCTTTCGCATATAGAAGAGTAGACTTCAACCAATTAGGTATTTTTTTGCTCTCAGGGATAATAACTTGTTGCACAGGTTCACTAGGACCTTCTTCTTCATGATTTGAATCTTCTTCCTACCTAGGTCATTCTTCAAATATTGGGATTTCTTCATCATCAAAGTCAATCGGGAGGTCCTTCGATTTCTTGAATGCAATACATTCATCAAATATCCAATCTCAACTTACTTCAATTCGGTGTCCTTCCTTTATTCCTATATTCCTTAGAAGAGTTACTATAGCCAAAAAATACACCCTTTGTGCTTGTAGGATCCAACTTCTTTCTCTTATCCTTCAGAATGTGAATGTAGACAAGACAACCAAGTCTTCTGAGATGATCTACATTTGGTTTCTTCCCAGTGAATGGTTCTTCAAGAACCATGTTGTCTAGATATAAATGAGGACTTTGATTTTATATGTAGACAACATTTTTTATGCTTCTCCCCACATAAATTTCATCAATTCTTGATCATGTAACATGGCTCTAATACTTTCCTCAATTGTGTGATTATTTTGTTCTGCTACTCCATTTTTCTTTGGATTATAAGGAACTATCAGCTCCCTCTTAATTCTATCCTCCTTACAGAAAGCTACTAGCTCCTTTGAAGTATATTCTCCTCCACTATCAAATCTTAGTATCTTTATCCTTCTTTCTGTAAGATTTTCTGCCTTTTCTTTGAATTCTTGAAATTTTTCGAATACTTCATCCTTGGACTCCAACAAATATATCCAAGTTTTCCTTGAGTGTTCATCAATGAATATTACATAATATAGATGACCTACAAGTGACTTTGTAGACATAGGACCATAGACATCATAATGAATAGGATCCAAGATTTCTTTTGACCTTAAAGCATTGCTTCCAAATTGTATCTTAACATTTCCCCCTAATGCACACTCCTTCATGTATTTGTCCCATACCACAACCCTTCCATCTATGAAAGCAACTCTTCTGTAAATGAAATAGAAATTAGATTCTTTTGCAAACCTGGACCAAATAGGATGTTGTTGAGATGAATGTTTCCTCTGTTCTCTAGCGCTAGCGAGGTTGATAAAATTCCTATTACATGATAGATATTTTTGTCACCAAGTTCAATGAAGTAGGAATTTTTTCCTCTTGATAAGGTATTTAGTTGTTTGTGCTCACTTGTCATATGTCTAGATGCTCCATTGTCGATTACCCATATATTTTCATCTTGAAACATACTTGTAATTATTGAAAAAAAACCTTCATATTTTATAGCGGAAGTCTTGGTCATATGATTCTTCTAGATAGTAGGAGATTCCAAAAATATTTGATGCCTTGATTTAGATGTCTTTCCATCATAGATAACTTCTTCAAGGATGTAGTGATATTCATCATCCCCTTAGCCAACCTTAGATCAAATACCATGTTGAGAAATCTAGGGTTGCAATTAGGATGATTTCTATTAACCTTTATAACTTCTTGTGACCTCTTTTTACTTTTTCTTACTTATTTTATTTTTCTCTTATTATTATTTTATTCTTATCATCAAACAACTATTAAAACAAGAATATAAATAGTAAACAAGAACACAAAATATAGGCTGTAATCCAGGGCCAAAACCTATCCACTTGAGAGGAAAACCCACAAATATCTTCTCTTCTTATAGATTCTTCAAGTGACAAATTCCAAGACCTCTAGACCAAGACCAATACAATTCAAATACCAAGTCAAACCTTCTTGATTATGTGCTCCTTTTTATCCAAGTCAAACCCAATCAAATCTCTTCTAACTGCAAAAATTCGACTGCCAGGGCCTCTACTATAGGTCTAAAGTTTTAAGCCCCTGCAAAAACTATTGCATCCACATGTGTGAGAAACTCTATGGGTTCCAAAGCTTCCTTTGACCGTCGCTTGGGTTTCTTCTTCTTCTAGGGCTTGTAGGTGACCTAATAGTCCTCTCTTTGACCTTATTTCTGTAATTTCCTCAACTTTGACCTTGCAACATCAAAACCATAGCCTTCCTTCTTCCCACGTGTGTGTGAGCAAGAGAGAGGAGAGTAATAAACCAAAAATCCATCCTTCATCCTTCTTTTCTAGCCTTCTTATGATTCTCCTTTGATTAGATGATAAGAAGTGAGTGAGTGTCCATAGGAGGTTGAGTTATGTCCTATATATAGGATTCTAAGGAGGACAACATGCCCTAATGAGGCTGACTTCTTAGCTCTGAGGTTGACTTGGTATTGGAGGGTATTTTGAAACTTTTAAGTACAAAAATAATTCTTTTTACATGATAAAATGTGCCCAATGGGGTATTCTACATATGATAATGAATATATGACTTTTTGACAATAGGAAAAACCCTAGAAGCACTCAATTGGTGCTTGACCTCTAAATAAAAATACCTTGATCATGAAACCCATGCTACAAAAATAATAATAATACATTTTCTTTCTTTTGACAACAGATAAGAATCAAGAGTACATTTCATATTTATGAGTACTAAACCTAGTTACACATTTCAACAAATCATATGGTTATAAACTACGTTTTCCCCTATAACTTTTAAATTTTCTAATCATAATGTATAAAATGAAAAAAATCACGCACATTATGATTACAATATTTGAAGGCTATAGGGGGGACAATAATTTATAACCCTAGGATGATGACCAAAGCACGAGTATAGTTTATAAGTCGAGAAACTAGGAGTCAAGAGTGAACTGATTGCAACTAAGAGGTGTGACGATACTGACTTGAAGAAGTACACTCTTACTATCAAAAGAGTGCACAATCACTATCTGCATAGGATGCCCTTACAATGGGAACTGTGCAATTACTGGGAGTGATAACTATGCAAACGATATGGGCAGGGACTGTGTAATCACTTTGAGCAAGGATTGTGCAATGACTATGAGAAAGGGTTTCATAGTGGATGTCATTGTCAACTGTGAAATTGTGTTGGCAAGGATTGTGCAGTCACTATCTCTAGGGATTGCACAACCATTGTTACTAGAGACTGTACAATCACCAAGGCATGTGTTAGGTTGTGAAGACATCAAGACTTGGCATGTGACAAAAAGTAGATCAAGACTTAGGATCCCTAAAGGAATGATTGAACACTTAGACCACATGACCAGACATGACCTTAAGGGCTTGACGACATGATCATAAGGAGGCTCCAAAATTTGAAGGTAGGAAAAATTTGGAGGGTGTTGTAGCAGCAACAACACTGCCATTTTTATTGTATTTTTGACTTAACTTATTAGAGGTTTACTAAAATTTCACGTGTGGGAACTCATTGGTTGTGGAATTTGATTATGCATCTAAGGTGTCCCCACTTGAAATACTTTTTATTAGACCCACACCAAGAAAAATTTAAAATACATGAACACTTTTGCATCCAACTAGTGCCAACACTTGAAGTTTGAGTAAATCTATAAGGAGATAAGTCAAAAATATGGTTTAAAAAAGCAATTTTTTTTCTCTCTAAACTATTTACGTATGGGAACAACATCATCATCTTTAATTCTACTGGTTCTCTTAATTTTTTTTTGTTGGTATAATTTTCATTTTAAGGCCCTTTTTCACCTCAAAATTCCTCTAATTAAACAATTTAACACCATGACTTCCTAACAAGAATACCCCCCTAGAAATTCTCCATAATCTAAGATAAACAAGTCCAAAATCCATGCCAAGATGTAGTGAAATCCATAGAGTGCACATGATTACCAAAGCTATGCGTGTGGACTTGAATTTCATGGACAACACCAACAAACCACCACTATAGAGGAACCATAGAGATCAATGGAAAGAGAGATGAAAGGAAAAAAATTTCCGTAACAAACCTAGGAATTATCCATGTTACAACATACCAAGGAAAGACTAACCCACAAGTCAATGCCCTCTCACAAGAAAGGAAATTCACAATCTAGAGCTCCTATGTTATCCTTCAGAAGTATAGCCAATTATTCATCATTGTTATAACCTTTATTGTTGGCTCCCATGAGAACTTAACTCATTTCAAGTAGCACGATACTTTTATATAATGTCCTTTTCAGATATTACTCCATAATTTCCCTCACACAAGGGCATACTAGATCAAATTTGTCATGGAAAAGTGATAGACATTTCCCACAAGTTTCATTATTGACATTGCATGTTCCAACATATCAATTTTCCACGTCAATGTGAATTTAGTCACTATTTCCTCTTGCAAACACAAGTTCCCTTCTTGACTAGTTATTATTTCATGGAATTAGTAGTGACTCACATAATTATTTAAATGAAAGGTTCCAATTTCATACATTCTTACCTTGTTTGTTAATTGATTTTCTTTTAAGTGGTTGTGCCTAAGGACATGGATCCTTTTGAATTCAACCATATATCTTAGATAGGATTTGATCCTATTGAAAAGGGATATTAAGCTTGAGATTTAATGGAGAGGAGTCAACAAGAAGATGGCTAATTATGATATTAGAGTCCTCCAATTTGATCCATTTATGGATTTTGAGCAAAATAGATTAGAGAATCCTTTAAATGAGGGTGTAAGCCTCTTACTGGTTAGTGATAGCCCTTCCCAAGATTCATAAAGAGGATAATCCTAATTGTCCAATATGATGTACTAGAAACCACAACCACCCATACTTACTACCCCTTATATAAAATAACTTATAAGTATTTCATAAATAAATAGCAAGCCTAAATCTACATTAAACCAAATATACCAAACACCGAGAGGGATCAAATCGAGAGTTAAGATGGATCTAAGTTAGTATTGTTGCATTCCATAATAGATTTTGTCAAAAATTTAAATAAATTCATCATAACAAATATTATAGACAAATACCATGGGAAAAATCATAAATTATCAAAACCTAAAACCCAAAAACTACTCACAATAAATTATTAAATTTATTATTTATTTTAGTTTAACTAAATCAAAAGATTTCTATTTACATTAAATCATTTCTTTTATACTGAAGTAATACAATTACGAATTAAAAATTTCATACAAAATAACTAAATTTAACCCAAAAAAAACCTTTATATCAAAATCAAATTTTCAAATACAATCACATACCTAACGATGCAGAAAAAAAATAACAAAATGCATTAAAATTAACAATATTTCTTAGCTCCAAAAAAACAAAACAACTTTTTTAAACACGGTTCAAAACATTCAAACAAATGATGTTAATGGAACATAAGTTGCCCACCTATTACTATTATGGTCAAACAAGAATTCCTTTAATTAGGTAACATTATGAAGCAAAGGTTCCCCCAATTAGAATTTCATATTTATTAAAGCAATGTGAGTGACAAGTTTACAAGTGTACTTCTCACCAAACTACTTACATATTATAATAATAGGGAATAGTAGTTATCATTATGCTCTTTGCAGAGTCACCATGTTCCAGCTGGCGGCAGAATCAGCTTATTAGTGACCAAGCTGCTAAACAACCTTATCGTACGTACTGGACCCCCTCATAGCTGCTTCCCTGACATTCTTTCAAATAGGTAGGTCCTCGCTAGCGCACCCGCCCTGAAAAACAAAAAAAAAGAGCAAGGTTTAAATTTTTACAATTAATCTAAATATATGTTTTTAATTATAAATATCGGTATTATTTTTTAATCTATAATAAAAATAATATTAATATTAATTATAATTTTTTTAATATTAAATGTTTACTAAAGTTAATAGTCAATAAAATATTTTTTTCTTGGAGGTTTCAAATTATGTTTATCAAACTTGATATGTCAAAAGCATTTGACAAATTGAGTTGGCAATTTATTTTTCACATATTCATTATTTTTGGGTTTGTAGAAAGATGGATTCATTGGGTTATTGTCCTCTCCAAAACTACCTTCTCCATCCTATTTTATGGGTATCCATCTCTCACTTTTGTCCCCTTAAGGGATATTAGGTAGGGAGAGCCCATTTCCCCTTACATTTTTCTTGTTATGAAACCAGCTCACAAAAAGATAGAAAAGATAGATCAATGCCTTAGAAATAAGCCTCTTTGAGGGGGCAACCTCCTTTAGAGTACACAAATGAATAATTCTTAGATGATTCAAAAGACAAAACCTCTTTTCTATATATAGGAGTCTAAGGGGTCACAATATAACCAAAGCCGACCTAACAATAATAATATAAAAGCAAAAAAATAACAATAGTGGGATTCTATGGGGCACAATAATAAAAATATGGGGACAATAAGGGCACAACAATAACAATAAGGGATACAATGACAATATAATGGGGGAATCACTAGTATTATAGTGACTTAACATGCCCCTCTCCTTCAAAAAAGTGTTGTCCTCAATGCTTGAGTAGTTCTAGATGCCTCTGTATAAAATTCTCATCCTCCCATGTGGAATCTTCAATGGGTAAGTTCTTCCACTTGATGAGATACTCTGAAATTGATCGATTTCATAGCTGTTGAGTTCTTGTTCCTTTGACTGGTTCAGGTTCCAATATGATTTTTCCTTCCTCGTCAAGTTCTTGCAATATTGTTTGAACTGGAAGCTTGTCACGTATAACCTTCTTTAAGCATGAAACATGGAAAACTGGGTGCAATCGGGAAGCTGCAGGAAGCTCCAGTTTGTATGTCATAGTACCTATCTTTTGCAACACCTTGTATGGACCATAATACTTTGGTGATAATTTATTATCCTTCTTAGCTTGCTTGAGGGACATTTGTTTATATGGTTGTAGTCGTAGGAATACCCAATCACCTACATCAAAACTTCTTTCA
>APFE030914990.1:40102-56236 GCA_000404065.3 Pinus taeda | reverse complement strand
TCTATGTAAAATAATTTCTTCTCGACACACTTATGACCTTTAGTGTATTTGCTATCACAACTGTAACAAATCCCTTTTTCTCTTTTTTCTTACAATTATTGTGGTGTGAACCTTGTAGGTTGTGGATGGCTAGGGGCAGCAACACTTCCATCTATATGATTGTGAGTGGTAGGCTTCTTTGTTGCCATAATTTTTCTTTCCATTTTTCTTGCCAACCTGAATGCCTTCTCCAATGAATCTTGTTCCCAAAGGCGAACCTCATGTTGGATGTTATCTTTTGAAGTCTCTATGAACACATCAATCCTATGCTCCTCTGGAATATCTTTTACCCTTATATTCAATTTTTGGAAGTCCTCCATGTGCTCCATCATTGAACCCTTTTGTTTGAGATTTATCAATTGGCTAAAAAAAGTGTTGCTTTTTGTATCCCCATAATGTGTTATCATTTCATCCGTAAAAATAGCCCAAGTGACAATTTGTTTAAGAGAGAAAAGCCATCGATACCATACAAATTGATTTGGTTCCAAATATAAAGTTGCAATGAGTACCTTTTGTGTGTTTTGCACATTATGGAGATTGAAAAATTGCTCCATCTATAGTATCCATGTTCCGGGATCCTTTCCATCAAACTTCCTCATATCGATCTTTGGAACATGGTGGTTCTTAGACCCAACGTTAGAGTCTATGAAATCATGATTAACATTTATTTTGTTCTCATCATGAGTTTCCTTGACTACCCTTTCACCATTAGTAAGCATTTATTGTAAAAACTTTGTCAAATATGTCTTCAAATCTCTATGCCTTTCTTTAAATCATCCATCTTAGCTTCCATGCCATCCATCTTAGCTTCCACGCCATCCATGTTAGCTTCCATTTCATTCATATTAGATTCTACGCCTTTCATCTCAGCTTCTATTCATTTCTTTAAACCATCCATCTTAGCTTCCACTCCATACATCTTAGCTTCTATGCCTTTCTTTAAACCATCCATATTAGCTTCTGTTACTTTTTGTGTGAGTGAAATTGGTTGCACTTGGTCTCATAATTTTGATATATCATGTTGCATTTCTTCCTCTTCTTCATGAGTCATGCTAGAGCTTTCAGATTGCTTACTAGGTGTTTCCATTTTCTTTCTTTGGGGCATCAATTACCTATAATAATGCTTCACTGTGCCCTTTGAATTCCTTCAAACTAATTTTTCAAACCAAGCTTATGCAAAAATTTAAAAAAAAAACTACACACCTTTTTTCTCTTTGTAGGATCTCGATATTGAATCGGATGTATCTCTATAATTTTGGATCTCCAACATCTGAAATTTCTTCCAGTGGTAACCCTCTGAGTAATATTTCTAACCCCACAAACCTAATCAAGATTGGATTCTCCAATGAAGAGTTATACCAAATCTCCCACAATGGCCTGAGTATAGACTCGTTTAGTAGAGCAAACTTGTATGACATGTCGCGGGTCACTGTTTCAACCTTAGGTTCTGAAAATGATAGCCAAAAAAATACAGTCCGTCCTCTTTCTGCAACTTCTGACAAAAATTCAATCTGATGTTGAGAATGAAAGTTATGACGATTTTCCCAATGTCACCTGTTGGGAATGTAATTCAAAGGTCTACAAAAACCATAACTTCCTCAGATTATATCTCCGAAAATATAGTGATACAAGATCTTAAATTTGAGCCCGAGGTTCAAACTGATTCGTTCTCAAATGAACTTTTTTATTCGCTTCTTAAAATTTGTAGCAAAAACTTTATAGCAAAAATTCCACGATGACCTGTTTGGAGTAGCGAAACCCTAGAATCCAAAGCTCTGATACCAAATGTTATGAAACCAACTCACAAAAAGATAGAAAAGATAGATCAGTGCCTTAGAAATAAGCCTCTTCGAGGGAGAAACCTCCTTTACATTACACAAATGAACAATTCTTAGATGATTCAAATGACAAAACCTCCTTTCTATATATAGGAGTCTAAGGGGTCATAATATAACCAAATCCGACCTAACAATAATAATATAAAGGGTAAAAAATAACAATAGTGGGATTCTATGGGGCACAATAATAACAATACGGGGACAATAGGGGCACAACAATAACAATAAGGGATACAATGACAATAGTAATGGGGGAATCAATAGTATTATAGGGACCTAACATTTCTCGTCATGGTTGAAGGGCTAGGTGGATATATCAACTTAGACCTACAACTTGGTTCCCATAGATTTCCTCTTGGTCTACATGATCTCTCTTATTTTCACCAATCGTTTGTGGATGATACTCTTCTCTTGGGCATCCCAACTTTCAAAGAAGCCACTACCCTTAAAACATGCTTCAAGACTTCTTTGGTGCTTTGGAAAATTCCATTAACATGGAAAAATATCAAATCTTCCTTTTTAATACCCTCCTAGTTTTTCAAATTCACATAACTCATTTACATGCTTTTCAAGGGAAATATATTCCTTCCAAATACCTGGGATCCCCTCACAATCCTCATAAACAAAATGTCTAGGAAAATATTCCTCTTAAAGTAGAAGCCAAAATTTTTTGTTGGACTTTCAGATATTTCAATCTAGTCGATCGCTTGTGTTGGTGTCCCAAATTGCCCTATTTTCTACCCCATTTTAACCTCTATTTTATCTCAACATAAACCTGTCTTTCCTGCACTAGTCCAAGATAAATAGCTATTCCTACACATGCTTCGTATTTTACATTAAGATTTATTAGAGTGCTTCATTATTCATTTTTATATGGATTTCATGCATATTACGTACCTCTTGTAACTTATGTTATTTTCCTAGAAGTAATTGATGAACTTAGTATTAATTATGAGTAAGTATGACTAATGCAGGTAGATTCTTGTACCGCCACGAGGACTGCCTAAGATTTCTGTGAGCCAAATATTTCCACAAGGACGAGTTTGATCCTTGACTTCGAGTTTAGTCGCTGATGAACTAAAGAAGGATAACGGTGGCGCGCAATCAGGGAATGTTTTCCAAAGTTAGTCTACGACCAAGCGAGATACATGTTCCATTATGACTGCTGGCATATTTTGTAATTTTGGTTGTTAGTATGTTCAGTCGAAAGGCCTGAATAAGAAAATGTTTGTAATTAGTGGAAAACGGCTAAGGCTGAAAGGATGTATAAGATATAGATCATAGGTAGGACTAGCTAGCAAACCATCGACTATAATTTCATTTTCATGTAATCTGGGTGTCGCCTCAACTCTAGGGCTCGACCTACACTATTATGTGCATTTGCTTAATTGAGTAATACAAGAAATCCGCCATGATTTTCATACACAATGTTTAATTTATCTTTCATGCATATTTGAGTGCTGAGCATTTTTGTTCCTTAGACAGGAAACGAGCTAATTGGCTAGGACCCAACCAACCCATATCATTTACCCCTTGTATTTCCGTTATTCAGAAAGATAGTGTGAATGTTTCCTTTTGCAGTTTCGTGGTGTGACAGTTCTAATATTTCTTTCTAAAATTCTGATTTAAATCTCTTTTGTAGTTAAAGTGTGAAATGGATCTGTGGCTTTGGGAGTTAGTTGAGTTTATTTCGTTTATGAAATTCCTTTCTCGCATTTCTTTACTCTCAGTCCTTGTCTCAATTCGCTTTTTCTCGGATCTTGCAGGAAGCTCTTTCCTGCACCAATGCATGTAGTTTCCTACACTTTGATTCAGTTCTTCATTTTGTAGCAAACATTGAATTACTTTCCTGCATATTATTTCTAGTTATTTTGCAAGCAAATGAACTATTACTTCATTAATTGTATTCAACATTAAAATTATATCTCCAGAATATCTGAGAACAGTTGCATGAATTTATCATAAACATGTTATACTTGCATTTTACGTCTTATGAACAAAGAACATAAACACTTCGAGTGGATTACCAAAGTTAGTTGACACATGCAGATCACTTAGACTACGGTCTTGATTCCTTTGAGTTGCTTTGATTTCATGAAGTTTACTTCCTTTGCAGGATTTAATTAATTAAATCATTTATTTTCCACAAATAATTTACTTTAGGATTTCATTTGCATTTGCAATTCTTTTTCAGCACATCTTTCAGTCCTTTCAAAAGTAAGCTGGAAACTGGGTGAAGGAAACTCTGCCTCAGTGCAAGAGTTGGTCTCTTCTCATAGAAACAGAGTGCTCTAAGCCCTAAAGCTTAGATCACCTTCACTAAGACATAAATCTTCAGTAAGGGAGATCAAATATACTTTTACACAGAGACACAGTACCTGCACTAGTGCAAGCAGATTGCAATAGTACAAGAACAGGTTGTTTGTGTTGAAGGAAGATCAAGAGGAAAATAGATCTCTGCAAGGACCCACTTGTTAGACTATTAGCCATCCATCTGAAGATGAACATATCATTTCATTCGAGCATTTAAGATTGTTTTAGTGGTGTGAAAACTCCTTTACTTTATTTACTTGCAAATTGTTCTTTTACATTACAACACTAGAGTTGCTTTGGTGTCAATTACCTTTACGATTATGTTTTGTCTAATTTTGCAGGTATTTCCTTTAAGAAGTAGGATTAGGAATAGGAAAATTTCATGCCACTTCTGGCATTGCCTGTGCTTCGTCTCTAAGTTTAAGAAACCCCCGGGTTGACAATTAAGTGTTGAAGAGTTTGCTTAAGCGCAATTCCTACACCCAACATTTTGGCACCGTTGCTAGGGAGGCGATTTGAATTGGTAAGAATTTTCCATTTTTTACAATAGGTGTAAGTTTTCTATTATTTTTTCCTGCAGTGTGCTTCTATTGTTTGAAGGAATTTATAGGCGTTAATTTATTTTTTTGAAAATTATGGTTTTTATTTGAATTTTGTTTTGTCATTTTTTGAAATGAATGCCTAAAAGAGGTAGGGGGCAAAGAAATAATGAAAAATCTGAAACCAAAACTCATATTGGGCCTTCTTTTGCAAGCAAAAGGTCCAAACAAACTCAGACTCGTCACGCAGGAACAATCCACCTAGGCTCTGGTAGTAGTGGTGCAGGTGTGACATAACCCATAAAGGGGAAGAAGGGGACTGTTGGAATCCATAGTCAACCTTATCAACCTATTGAGAGTTGTTCACATGGAAGAACAACAATGGCAGATATGGAAGACCATGCAGAAGGAAGTGGTGAAAATCGGGTAAATGAGGAACAATCCACTTTCGGGTTCCTGATTGTGAATCCTAATATACAAGTACAAATGAAAAATATTTCACCATCAAGTCTTCCTCATTTCTATAGTAAGGTGCATGAAGATCTAGAATCTTTTTTATTTGAGTTTGATATTTTGTGTAGAAGTTATGATTACTCATCTGATTCCTAGAAGTTAAAGTTTTTTCCTGAAACTCTCAAAGACGTAGCACTTCGCTGGTTCATGGGACTAGGAGGAAAAATTATAAATTCTTGGGAGAAAATGAAGAGAGTGTTCTTATCGAAATATCAAGAATATTGTAAAAATAGAGATGTTCAAGATGAAATCTTTACTATTGTGCAAAATGATGATGAAATGCTAGAGGACTACTTGGAGAGATTCTTGTACATCCTCCAAAGGTCAAAGCACAAATTTGATCTAAGTACCATTAAAACCTTGTTCCTACGTGGGCTTACTGATGATGCTAGAAATAATTTAAATCTGTTAGGATGAGGGAATATTGCTCAAAAAACTTTTGATCAGATCTGTGACTTGTGCAGGTAATTCTCGAGGAACCAATATAGATCCGGTAAAGGAATTCAAAATAGAAACATGAAAACCAAATCTACTGATGCTATGATTATTGGTTTAGAAAAAAAAATGGACAATATGAAAATTAAAATGATGAATATTGTTAGTAAACAAATAGACTCTTTGAAGTTTCAGCAAAAACTTGTAGAAGAGCAAGAGATATTGTCTAGTTTCTTTCCTAAATGTAGAAGAAAGCATCCTTTAAGAGAATGCCCTCTCAATATTAAAGAAACAAATAAATATGCAATTTGTGTAGATAACCATGCTACAGAAAAATGTCCCTCCATACTTGGGTTGAAAGCTGCACTTGAGGGGGGACAACTTGAAGTTGAATCACTGCATGCTATGGGAGCACAAAGAAATTGGCCTCAGGTAAGTGCAGATATGGTTCTTGAACCTCCACCACATTTTTTTGGTTATAATGCACACTCATATTCCTATCATAACACTGGTCAGTCTCAACATTGGTAGCATGAGAATCAATATCAATATGGACAACCCTCCCAATATTGGCAACAAGGATGGAAAGGTCCAAACCATTCACATCATTCACATCATTCCTGTCCTGCACCTATACAATCATTCCCTCCTACATATGCACCTTACCCAATGCCTCAACCATCATTACCGGAGCTGAGTAAACCTATGCCACCATTACCTTTACCTCCACCATTTCAACCTTCTCAGCCACCTGCTCAACCTTTACCCAATCCCAATAATAAAGTGGTACAAATGATCCATTCTATGAACCCACTTTCTTCATCCAGATATTAGACTATGCCAGTTGGAGTCAATGATCTCCAATTGAGATCAGGGAAGGTAGTAATCTCAAAAAATCCAAAGCATCCTATGGCAATTATCAATTAGAAAGGAGAGGAGGAAACTCCTGAACATTCTAAAAAAGATGACACCATTCAGCCTATCCCTGTACATTCTGAGCCCTTGTCATCTTCTTCCAACCGACCTCCCTATCCAGAGAGGTTAGTTGTGGAGAAGAAAGACCCCATTCCTAAGTCTAGCTTGGCTTCTGAGCTTAGGAACATTTTCATAAGGGTACCTTTTCTCTAAGATATCAAATAGATTCCCATCTGTACAAAACAAATTAGCGAACTCTGTCTCAAGAAGCTAGGAAGGAGAAAATTGGAACCTCAAACTATTCAATTTGTTGGTAGAGCAGCAAAGTTGATGATAGGGTGTATGCGCATGGAAAAATATACCGACCCCGGAAAACTTGTTGTCTCTATTCAGATAGGTGATATCCTTGTCTCCAATGTACCTATAGACCTAGGGGCAACGATTAATGTTATGACCAAGCAACCATGGATCAACTTACATTGGTCCATATTCGTCCTACTCCCATTGTGCTTGAACTGGCAGATAGATCTAAAATCAAGCTGGAAGGGGTGTTGGATGATGTGGTTGTTTCCCTATATTATTGAGAATATCCCATAGATTTCATTGTGCTTCAGCCAAAGAACCATGTGGGAGGGCATCCCTTGATCTTGGGATGACCATGGCTTGCTACGGTCGATGCTTATATCAGATGGCATTCTAGTGATATGTATATTTCCCATTGAGATTGCAGAAAGAAGGTCACTTTATATCCACCCACTAGATCCATTCAGGAGCTCCGAGACACTTTATGGTTAGACTACAGTAGTGATGAGGAGACTCAACCTATTTCCTTGATGCACCATAATGTTGAATCCTTATAGGAGGGTGAGATTCAAGACTTCCTGAACAATGTAGACACCATGCCTAATTTTGAGTCATTGAGTCAGATTTTTAGTCTAGATTTTCAGGAAATATATGACTCTCTACCTCCATCACCACCATCTCTAGTGACACCTTTGTGTACTCTTGAGCCTGATACTACTCTTGTTGAGATTAGTCTAGGTAAATCCTTGTATACCAGTTCAAACTTGGATCCTTCTCAGTAAGAACAGCTTGTGAATTTGTTACAAAACCATCTCAAAGCCTTTGCATGGGGTTATGAAGATATGAAGGGCATCCCTCCTGAAACTTGTACACACCATATCCATATTCAGGATGGAGCCCAACCTATCTGACAACCCCAAAGGCGAATGAACTGTTAAACACACATGGACAGCAAGAGAGATATGAAAGATAAAACATGCAAGTACAATTTTTATTGACAAATGATATACATTTATAGTACATTATGTAACCATTGGGATTCACATCCCAAGGTCTCTTGGACTCCTTTTTTCCATTCGACTTCCACACTAACCCATTGAGGATTAGGTGTCCAACATTCCCCCCCTTAATCCGAAGGGTTATGTATGAGTCCAAGAAGAGAGCTGTAATACAAAATGTGCAAAAATGCATGGCAGCACTAGGTTGAATGTGCTCTCTGAAATGTTGGTATAAAGGGTAGTGGTTTAAGGATGGCCACCAACACTGGAACGCTTAGTGCAGTTCCCAGAACTCTTCCAAAACTGGCAAGAAGCTAGATTCTTCTACTAGAGGAAGTGCTCCTATTGTTTTGATGAGGGAAACCTTCAACCAATAAAGGGAGGTGTCACCCCGCATAAAAGGTAAAAATTCAATCTAAAAAGGGAAGTCTCAACCTGTGATGGTTTAAGGATGACCAACAACTTTGGAATGCTTAATGCAATTCCTGGAACTCTTCCAAAACTGGCAAGAAGCTGGAGTCTTCTGCTAGAGGAAGTGTTCTCAATTTTTTTCCTGGAATTCTTCCAAAGCTGGCAAGAAGCTGAAGTCTTCTGCTAGAGGAAGTGTCCCAGATTGCCAACTGAAGGCATGTTCACGGGCATCTTTGTCTCTGGCTACAACTCTGAAACTGGTGTGGCAGGTTGTGGCTTAGGCTCGCTTGATGTGGCTTTGTAGATGACCATCATTTCCCCCCTGTCAGATACAAGGTGAGATGATGGAGAAAACTCAACTGCAAGACTGTTCAATACTCTGGAACAAGTTCTAATATGTTTTTGGAATATCTTCTTGGTTGTTGATGCCCATTGCCAAGAAGTGACCCATCCAAGATGAATATTTGTTCTTGCAGGACGTTTGTTTCTGAAGCATCTGTGTGAAGAATGACTGGTTTTATGACAGTTCTTACATGGATGAAGATCAAAACAGTGATCTTTCATATGGCCAACTCGGTCACAGTGTTGGCATTTTACAAATTGTTGTTGTGTTGTTGCTGTGGAAGAGGAATAGAGTCTGGAACAGTTGAAGCTGAACTGTCATAAGGAGCAGGTGAACTGTCATTGATGAATCCAGCACTCTGAAACTGAATGGGCTTGGCATAGTCTGGAATATGAAAGGACAAGTCCTTGTCATATCCAAGACCAGTTGTATGCTTGTTGTGGACAAGCTACTCCCAAGGTCTAATGATGGGCTTGGGAAGTGCAGACTGAGTTTCTGCATCTGCATGTACAACTGCTGCTTTATTTGAATGAACTATAACATTATTGACTTGTTGTTTATGGGAGTCTATTTCAATCTTCTGAACAGAAACAGGTTCAGAATGATGACTCCACTTGTATAATTCTTCCTGTTGTAGCTTTGTCTCAAGCTGCAAAAACTCTATCTTTTCTTGTGCATTTTGTATACATTTTTGAATGTCAGCAATAATTCCTTTATTGATTATGATTGCGCTATCAGCAGTGGATATGATTAGAGTTCTCAATAACTCTAATATTCTTTCAAGCATAGCCATTTTTCTTAGTAGTGGGAAAATAAAGAATGTGAGCAATTATTCAATGTCTTCTTCTACAAACAATATCAAGCCTTAATGGTAGGCTTTGGAGCAACCGCTAAGACCAACTTTCAACATATACCACTTAAAAATTTGGCTAAAAATAGTGAGCTTAAACTATTGGAGAGAAACTCAAAAGGTAGATTCCCAATGCAAAATGGTACATGTAAAGACAAATAAATACTACCTCAACCTGTTTAAAAAATTGAATTCATGTCCTGTTCATGAGAACCTTAACTGGAGCTAATCCTTCCTCGCCCACAAGGCGCAACTGGTATTTTCAGTGCCTTGTTTTTAATTTCTATCAATCTACAACAACTGGCGTAGGGCGCACATTTATCACACCCATAAACATAACCTGATATAATACCCTGACTATAGAAGGGCCATGAGCAAGTTATAGAAGGGGACCCATGATTAGGAGCGGTCTAAATTAATTTTGAGAAAGCGAAAACCCATTCTTCAAACGCCAAATTTCAACAGTTGCCAAATTTCCATGCTTACAGGAATTCACTGAGGTCGAACCCAAGCTCAAGCAATTCCTTGCTAAAGGAGGTCGCGTTACGTCTTACCGTTGGATGCCTGCTTTAACTCGAGAGTGAAAAATCTTGGCATGTTTCTGAGAGTGGACATGAAACAATCAAGTCAAATTTTGTGACGTAGACGCGCGCAATACAAAAGGTCCATCGATGCAGTTTCCAAAAGTGAAGATGATCCGAGATATGCAGGAGGACCTCCAGCGACAGAGGCTCCTAAATCAGGTCGACGTAAATCCCTTTGCAGAAGAGGGTCCGCATAGTAGCTTTCGTTTGGCACATCACCTAAAGGCTTTCGATAATCTACCTCCAACCTTTGACGATACAAAGATTCAATGCTTGGATCAACCCGGCTTTGTTTAAATGACTGTTGCGTCCTTCAATGTTCCTACTATGGATGCAGCATGCTCTGGCATTGCTGAACAAATAAGTTTGACACCAGAAATGAGAAGTGAAATTCATCAAGTTGAGACACAGATAAGGAGGCGGATGGGAATCGGCATCAACGTATCTGAGAGGCGTCTGATTGATGATATGGTCAGAATGGGGTTGAACGAATCAACTGTTCGAAGAGCTCTCCTTATCATGCATCAAAGGGATGAAGTGGAATACAAGAGAGAAATATAGTCTACTGGAAGTACTCTGACATTCATAAAATTTTGGCTATGGCAACCAAAACTGTTGGTGCAGCTTCCCGTTGTATGAGAAGCATCCTTACTTGCATACGCTCATATTCATCCTCTGTCCAATCAACCAGCAATAGCGTGCCCTCTCCCCTTCTCTGTTGTCCCATCAAATTAAAAATTCTTCCCATGTTGGAAGAGCTAGGAGAACCTGTCAAAGATTTGCTCAGCCCCCATGGCTGGCCTTCTCTCCTGTTTCTCTTGCAAGGCGCATCCCTACCGGAGCGCCAGACTCATTAACGCCAATGCTCTTGAATACTAAGAGGACGTACCAGCCCAGCAATATCAAACGGAAGTGGTAAACCCATAAACGCTTTGAAACGCAGGGAATAATAAAGAATCAAAGGTGAATAATAGACAGAGGGGCGTTTTGTATGCAGGTGGAGCAGCTACAGGAGCAGTGTTCAGGCCAGTGGAAGCGTCAGAGTGTGAGGTATGTCAGAATTTTCTATTTGGGGAATTGTTTGCAGAGAATGCAGCTAAAATACGGCTAATAAAACATTCATGAAATGCATAACTGACTTGCACAGAAAATCCATAAAATAAATGGCTCAAATTAATTATGCAGTGCAGGAATACACCTGCTCTGATACCATGTTAAACACACATGGACAGCAAGAGAGATATGAAAGATAAAACATGCAAGTACAATTTTTATTGACAAATGATATACATTTATAGTACATTATGTAACCGTTGGGATTCACATCCCAAGGTATCTTGGACTCCTTTTGTCCATTCGACTTCCACACTAACCCATTGAGGATTAGGTGTCCAACATGAACCCAACTCTAAGAGACGTTGTAAAAGAAGAATTGCAAAAACTCTTAGATGTTGATTTTATCTATCCCTTTTCTGGCAGCCAGTGGGTCTCTCCATTAGTATTAGTCCCAAAGAAATATGGTAGATGGCACATTTGTATTGACTACAGAGAACTGAATAAAGCCACTCTGAAAGATTACTTCCCCCTTTCTTTTTTCGATCATGGTCTCGACACCCTTGCTAGTAAGAAGTACTTTTATTTCTAGATGGCTTTAGCGGATATAACCAGATACAGATAGCACCTGAGGATCAAGACAAAACCACTTTTACATGTCCATGGGGTACATTTTCTTATCGGGTACTTCCCTTTGGGCTATGTAATGCCCTGACTACCTTTCAAAGGGTAGTTTTGGCTATTTTCGCTGACCTTGAGTGCGTATAAATCTATATGGATGATTTCTCTATGTTTGGTGATTCATTTCAAGAAGCCCTCAATTAGGATCTAGAAAAAGTGCTTCTTCGCTGCCAAGAAGCTCATCTCACCTTGAGTGATAAGAAATGTAGATTAATGTGCAAGGAAGGAGTGGTTCTTGGCCATCTTATTTCCAACAAAGGTATCCAGGTTGACCCTGAAAAAAAGAAGTCATTTTGAGTCTTCCTATACCCAAAACTCAAAGGGAAGTGAGAGGTTTTCTAGGACATGAGGGCTACTATAGGAGATTCATTGAGAATTTCTCAAGGACAGCTACCCCTCTTTTCCGAATTTTGGCTAAAGATAGTGAGTTTTCTTGGTCCACAGCTTGCCAACAGTCCGTTGAGACATTGAAGGAAAAATTAGTCTAGGCACCAATTTTGAGAGGACCAAACTGGTCCCTGCCATTCCATATTTCCTCTGATGCCTCAAATATTGCTATTGGCACATCTTTAGGACAAGAAGAAGAAGAAAAAATCTGATGCTATTTATTTCATCAGTAAAAACTTGTCACCCACTGAACTCAATTATACGGTTTCTGAGAAAGAGTTTTTAGTTGTAACTTTTTCTATTAATAAATTCAGACTTTATATTATAGGATATGAATTCTTTGTACATACTGATCATTCCGCAATAAGATATTTGATGAATAAACCATTAACTAGTGGTAGAGTGACTAGGTGGTTGCTATTGTTATAGGAATTCAATATTACTATTGTTGATAGACTAGGAAAATCAAATGTAGTAGCAGATTATCTTTCAAGATTAAATAATCCTAGTGAAGCAATTCCTATTGATGATGATTTTCTTGACGAACATCTTTTTGTTGTGTCAGCAAAATCCCCATTGTTTGCTGACATAGCTAACTATTTAGTCACCAATAAATTACCACCTCACTTATCTGCTCGTGAAAAGTGGAATATCATTAAGAAAAGTGTTGCATATTCCTATATCCAAGGAGACCTCTTTTACACCAGAGTAGATCTCATTGTCCGTAGATGCGTAAGAGAGGAAGAAGTGTTTGATATTTTAAAATCTCCCCATGATGAACCTTGTGGAGGTCACTTTGCTAATAAGCAGACTGCATACAAAGTGTTACGAGCTGGCTACTTTTGGCCTTCTTTGTTCAAAGATGCCAAACAATATGTCAAGCGGTGTGATAACTATCAGCGAGTTGGCCAGCCTAATCAAACCAATGAAACTCCTTTATGTCCTCAGGTTATGATTAAGCCTTTTGAAAAATTGGCCATTGATTTCGTAGGACCAATAAATCCAGCATCATCAAATAAAAATCATATTTTGGTTTGTACAGATTTTGTTACAAAATGGGTAGAAGCTAAAATTGTTTCTTTTTCTACTAAAAGAGTTGTTGTTGATTTTCTTTTTACTAAAATATTTATTAGATTTGGTGTGCCTAGAGAAATTGTTTCTGACAATGGACCGCAGTTTATTTCTAATCTGGTAGAGGGTGTGATGGAGCAGTACAAAATACGGCATAGGAAATCTACACTATATCACCCGCAAGAAAATGGTCAGGTGGAGTCCATGAATAAGGTGATTGAGGCCATCCTCACAAATATGGTAAACATGCACAGAAAGGATTGGGTTGACAAATTACCGAAAGAATTATGGGCATATCGAACCACTTGGAGAAACAACACAGGACACACACCATATGAGCTGGTGTACGGAAAACAAGTCCTCTTACTGATAGAATTCCAGATCAACACTTTCAGGACTGCAGTCCAATTGGGACTAGAACTCTCTGAAGCACAGTAACAATGTCTTCTACAATTAAACGCGTTAGATGAATTCCAAAGGGATGTTTTTGATAGAACATCTTGGTTCAACAACAGCACAAGAAGTGGCATGACAAGTCCATTCAGAAGAAGCAGTTCCAACCAGGTGATTGGGTACTCCTTTGTGATTCAAGATTCAAATATTTTAAAGGAAAATTCCATACATGCTGGATGGGACCATATGAGATGGTCAAAGTGTTAAAATGGAGCAATAGAAATCAAAAATATTGATGGATGGAATTATGTGTTCCTGATAAACGGGCATAAATTGAAGGTACATTTTCAGCCCCTTGCTAAAGGAGATTTTATGCAACAAGTCTAATAACCATTTGAAAAGGAGTTGGTAGGTGGTAACACCAACCTATTGAAGATTTGGTTCCTTCTTATCCTTATTGAAAAAATAATAAAAGAAAAATAAAAATGACAAAGATGACAAAAATAAAAAGTATAATTTTTTTTTTTTTAAATCCTGTAATTATGAAAATCAGTTGATTGGCATGATTGCAGAAGGATCAACCTAAAAACCAGCATGCTGGCAGGAAGATTGAAATTTTAATAAAAAGGGAATGTTACTTGATTTTTAGATATGTTGGCTACCACCAAGAAGAAGCATGTTCACGAAACCAAGCACTTACCCAAGTTTGGGGTAACTAGCATGGACATTTTTATTTCAAGTAAACGCTTACTTCTCGCTACAGTTATTTTTTCCCTACATCAGTGCAGGCAAATTTCAAGGTAAAAACATTGTCTTTCTTCTATCTCCCCTTTCGAAAATTCCCACTAGTTTCTTTTCTAAAATCCCCAATGAATTACCCTCTTTCTTCTAAGAAACTACCCTTGCCCGATTTCATAAAATCACTATTTTCCCTTGAATTTTTTCCACATCCTGTTTCATAAATTGATTGCAGAATTTGATGCAGTCAATCCAGAAGGCATGCTTGTTAAACACCAAATAATGGCGAATAAATTTTTCTTGTATATTGAGGCAGATTTTTTTAAGTCCAACTACATAAGTATGTTCTATCATATTCTCTGTTTTGGTAAAAGTCTTTGGTGCAAGATGCGCAGTGCAAGTAGGTATAGTGCAGGAACACAATTGACTGTGAAAGCAAGTAAAATTAACACAGTCCTGGAGTGTTTTATCAAGGATATTCATGGATTTGTACTTTCCTTTACATGTGTACTGATATATCATAGCATTGCATGTTTTAATTGATACTCTGTTTCATTATTTACTACCCTAGGAAAAATATTTGAAGTGCAAGATGTATAGGGTTTTGAAATCTAATCTTTTTAGTAAGTGTTGAAGTATGTCTTGATTAAATTATGATGTTGACTATGGGATAGTATTGTTGTCCGATAACCTGTATTCACCCTCCTTGAAATAATTTCGCAATTCTTGTTTATTATTACCTTACCCGCAATCCAATCATTATAACATTGTGCCACCGCCGCCTACACCTCCATTGCACCCAATCATTATGATTCACCCGTAGCAGGCTGACACGAAGCTACACCTGATATGAAGGGTTGTTCCATCATAACCAGGTGAGTGTGTTTGAAAAGACGGAGGGCGACGAACCTCCGACATAAAGCTCTCAGCAAACGTTGGAGTCACTCGCAGAAATTCTTTTGAGGGTGTGGTCAGAAAAGGTGAAGTGCAGTTCGAAATGGCACCTATAAGGAGTGAGTTGCTATCTTTGCAGGAGATTGAGCAAACTGTAGAGTATAAGAATAGTCTTGTACTGTTGCAAGAATATGGGTTCCTTCCATTCCTATAGAAGTTTGATGGGTTCAACATGGTTGTGGTAATGGAGTTCACAAGGACATTCAAAGGAGGCCGAGTCAGGGTCGGATAGTTGAAGTTCAAAGTTACAGAGGAGTCTATTGTGCAAGACACTGGCTTGCCACTTACAGGAGAGCACTGGTTTAAAAAGGAGCAGCTCGCAAAGAAACTATGGCACCGGTTCATGGTTGACAAGAAGATTAAGGTCGACTAGAGGAAGGGATTTCCATAGATTGCCATGGTCGAGAAGTGGCAAGACCTATTGTTTATATTGTAGAAATTCGTAACTGGGGAGGGACGCTATATATTAGTGTTTGTATATCACCTTTGGTTGTTGCTACACTTTGAGTCGAGAAAATTGATTAATTTCCATTACTAATTGCTCAGGAGTCTTGAGAAGATGGTGAAAGGCCTACAGAGTGGAAATGCAAGCCAAGTTGCAACCAAGCTCTACCATCATGGGTTTATCATGATTCTGGTCAAGAAGAATCTGGAAGAAAAAGGAGTAACTTAGGGAGCATTTCTGAAAGAATTTCGAGTGAGGGGTGTTGGTACCATTCTAAGCCCTTTTTCCCATTCCAAAACATGACCATTTCCTACCTTTTTCTCATCATCCA
>APFE030914990.1:23698-37326 GCA_000404065.3 Pinus taeda | reverse complement strand
ATGTTCCATTATAACTACTAGCTGATTTTGTAATTTCGGTTGTTAGTCTGTTCAGCTTAAAGGCCTGAATAAGAAAATGTTTGTAATTAGTGGAAAACGACTAAGGCCAAAAGGATGTGTAAGATATAGATCATAGGTAGAACTAGCTAGCGAACCATCAACTATAATTTCATTTTCATGTAATCTGGGTATCGCCTCAGCTCTGGGGTTGGACTTGCACTGTTATGTACATTTGTTGAATCGAGTAATATAAGAAATCTTCCATGATTTTCATACACAATGTTTAATTTATCTTTGATGTATATTTGAGTGTTGAGCCTTTTCATTCCTTAGAAGGGAAATGAGCTGGTTGGTTGGGCCTAGCCAACCTAGCTCGTTTACCCCTTGTACTTCTGTTATTCAAAAAGACAATGTGAATATTTCCTTTTGCAGTTGTGTGTTGTGACAATTCTGATATTTATTTCTAAAATTCTGATTTAAATCTCTTTTGTAGTTAAAGTGTGAAACGCATCTGTGGCTTTGGGAGTTAGCTGAGTTTATTTCGTTTATGAAATTCCTTTCTCGCATTTTCTTTACTCTCAATCCTTGTCTCAATTCGCTTTCACTTGGATTGTGCAGGAAGCTCTTTCCTGCACCAATGCATGTGGTTGCCTGCACTTTGGTTCAATTCTTCATTTTGCAGCAAACATTGAATTAGTTTCCTGCATATTATTTCCAGTTATTTTTCAAGAGAATGAATTGTTAACTTCAGTAATTATCTTCAGCATTATTATTATATCTCCAGAAGATCGAATAACAGTTGCATGAATTTATCATAAACATGTTATACTTGCATTTTATGTATTGTGAACAAAGAATAGAAACACTTCGAGTGGATTACCAAAGTTATTTGACACATGCATATCACTTAGACTACAGTCTTGATTCCTTTGAGTTGCTTTCATTTCATGAAGTTTACTTCCTTTGTAGGATTTAATTAATTAAAGCATTTATTTTCCACAAATAATTTACTTCAGGATTTCATTTGCAATTGCAATTCTTTTTCAGCACATCTTTCAGTCCTTTCGAAAGTAAGTTGGAAACTGGGTGAAGGAAAATCTACCTCGGTGTAAGATCCAGACTCTTATCATAGAAACAGAGTGCTCTAAGCCTGAAGCTTAGATCACCTTCACTAAGACATAAATATTCAGTAAGGGAGATCAAATATACTTTTACAAAAAGACATTGTACCTGCACTAGTGCAAGCAAATCGCAACAATGCAAGAACAGGTTGTTTGTGTAGAAGGAAGATCAAGATGAAAATAGATCTCTGCAAGGGCCCACTTGTTAGACCATTAGCCATCCATCTGAAGATGAACATAGCATTTCATTCCAGCATTTAAGATTGTTTCAATTGTGTGAAAACTCATTTACTTGATTTACTTGCAATTATTCTTTTACATTCTAGGACTAGAGTTGCTTTGGTGTCAATTGCCTTTACGATTGTTTTCTATCTGATTCTGCAAGCATTTCCTTTAAGAAGTAGGATTAGGAACAAGAAAAGTTCATACCACTTATGGCATTGCCTATGCTTCATCTCTAAGTTTACGAAACCCCCGGGTTGACAATTATGTGTTGAGGACTTTTCTTAAGCGCAATTCCTGCACCCAACAACTTGATTTTGCTCAAATATGTTCTTCAATCCCTCCCCACCAAACTTCTCTTGACAATGGAATCCCCCAAAGTCAGCCTAAAGAAGATAAGAAATATTCAACACAAATTCCTCCGTGGGGTGCCAAAAGAGACCAAAAATGGGCTCTAGTTGCATGAGACAAAATTTATCATCCTAAAAATGGAGTAGACCTTGGTCTATGCGATATAGATATACTTAGTATATCCTTAAGTGTTAAAACCTAGTGAAGATGGATAAAAAACTCAGAGGCTTTATGGAGCAAAATGTGGAAAAGTAAGTATGCCCCCAAGACCTAAGAATCTCATCTCATCATAATGAAAGTAAGCTTCAAGGATTCTCATATTTGGAATTTTGCTTTGAGCAAAAAACATCTTTTCGAGGAGCGTAGCTTTTGGGAAATTAGAAACATGAATAGTGCACTATTTTGGGATGTCTCACGGCATCAATGGCCAAAATTTAGCTCATAATGAACAACTCCTTCCAAATAGGGTCTCTCTCATCTACAAGGGTTAAATATTAATTGCACATTACTAGGATTCATCCCCTACACTTCCCAATGGTACAATTAGAAGTCATGTGAGGAATGGATTGAGAATTGTTGAGAAACAACAATAAGAAATTCCAATTTAATTTGTCCTTGAATTAAACTGTGAATTAAAATCACATTTTATTCTCATAGCAACTTGTAAATAGTTAATTAATTTTAATTGACTTAATTAGATTAGAAACTTCGAGTTGGAATTATTTATATAGTCATGTATATGTTCTCACTAAATTTTAGGGGTTCATGATGAGTTTATTTGAGTTGTAATTAGATAACTCAGTTTGACTGAGTTATAGACAATTAAACTAGTTCTAACTATTGGTGGAACTAGTAGAGGTCTAGTAGTGAGTTGGTGCACTAGTGCATTCTTAGTGCTACTCCATCTAACTAAATATTCCCTCAAGAGAAACTCATGCATGTCAATTCAGAGAAAGACCTAGTTGAGATTAGAGTGTAGGGACAATGTACTGTCAGTTGTAGAATGATCTGAGTTCTATAGATCATGCATGCAATCAGAAGAGGACCTAGTTTTGGATTGCATAGTTATGGAATGAGGAATTCCCAATGAAATATGGGTTATTTCTCACAGGAATTGCGCAAGGAAATAGGGGCTCAATAGGCAGCATAAATTGGCTAAGTTATGGTTAGTGCAGGCTTGTGAGGTAGAGAGTTGATCATACTTGTGTGGAATTGTTCTTGTGAGAAAAATCTTTGTATTATCACTCAAATTTCTGATTAATGCAATAGATAGTTGGGGTTTTGAGCAATGGCTTTCCCTAGAGAAACCATTGTGTTATGTGTCTTTGATTACCTTCCTCTTGTCTTATTGTTTTAGAGATCTATTGGTTTCCACTATTTAAAGAGTAGAGTAGATTCTTGTCTTGTGTTTTAGTACATTGCATGAGCTATGAATCTATAGGAAAATCTACATGGTATCAGAGGTGAAGACAATATACTAGAGGAGATTTTGAGTTTTGGATTACAGGTGAAATTCGAATTTGCAATACATAATTCAGGATTGATAGATGACGTTCTATGGTTTGCGACTTGAGTATGTCTTGGAAGGAAACTCGAATTATATAGCCTCAAAAGACAGAATGGAGGTTGTGCGGGAGGATAATGGCTTGAAGGAATTCATTGATCAAGACATTCCTAAGCCAACAACATTGAATGCACAGAATCTGGCCAAATGGAAGAAGTGTGTGGAGAAGGCGAGGCAGATAATCCTTGAGGGAGTTTGAGACCACATTGTGTTCAGTCTCAATTGGAAGGAAACCCTGTATGTTATGTGGAAATCATTGACGAACCTATTCTAGAACAACAGTGACCATAGGAAGTTGGCATTGAAGGAGAAACTTTGAAAAATCAAGATCAAGAAAGGTGAGACCATTCCAAAATACTTGACCAAGTTCACTCACTGTGATGAGATTGGAAGTGCTAGAATAACCATTGTTGAGGATGATATGGTGAGCATAGCTCTCCCAGGCCTTCCTCAGAGTTGGAATAGTTATCAGGACTCTATGAATGTAAGGGAGAAGCTTCCATATTGGGAATGATTGTGGCCGGATTTGATGTAGGAGAAGATCAGAAGGAACACCAGAGATGGTTCCTCATCAAAGACTGATGATGAGGAAAAAGTTTCCTTAGCGAGTAAAGCATGGAAAGGGAAAAGGAATGCGTCCCATTCCAAATCAGATTCTTTCCATGGAGGTAAGAAGAAATACATGATGAAATTTAATTTCTTTTGTTATCACAAGGTGGGACATTTTGCTACAAATTGTCCACTCAAGAAGTCCAAGAAGAAGTCCTCAGGAGGAGCGGCAAGTGAGGCTTTGGCCTCTTAATTCGAATTGGACTTTACTCTCATTGCATGCATGGTGTCATCAATGATGGGTAGTGTATGGTATCTTGACAGTGGAGCTTCATTCCACATGACTACCGAGAAGGATTTGTTCAGTGACCTAGAGGAGAAGGATCTCTAGATGCATATCGAGATGGGTGACGACGAGGGGTATAGTGCTACTGGATTTGGCATGGTTACTTTTCAGTGGGAGAAGGGTTCTCCTCTCACCTTGAGGGATGTTATATATGTGCCTGGGCTGAAGAATAAATTAGTATCAATCATCGTGCTTGAGAATAGAGGCTATGATCTCATTTTCTCGAAAGGAAAGGCATTCCTTCAACATACAGCCACGGGTCAAGTAAAGAAGATAAGGATTTGAGTTAAGAATCTCTATAAGTTGGAGGTAGAGGATTTTGTTTCTTTGAGCACAAAAGTAGAGAAGGTGTAGAGTTGATACATTGGCGAGTTGTGGCACAGGCGATTAGGCCACTTGCATCATGGGGCTTTGAAAATCATGTAGCGGATCTTTACTGGTCTTCCCAAAGGTAAGCTAGAGCAAGTTGATATATGCAAAGGGTTTACTTTGGGAAAATACACTAAGGATTCCTTTCACGACAAAGACAATTGAGCAAAGGAGATTCTAGAGAAAGTGCATTCAAATGTGTGTGGACCATTCTTGACAACGTCCATGACCAAACACAAGTATTATGTTATATTTGTTGACGACTTTTCTCGTAAATGTTGGATATTTTTCATGCAAAAGAAGGATCAAACTTTCACAAATTTTGTAAATTTAAGAGAAAGAGTCTGGTAAGAAGGTTAAAGCTCTGAGGAGTGATAATAGTGGTGAGTATGTCTCAAATGAGTTTAAGAACTTTTGTGCAGCATAACGGATTAAATGAGAGTTGACAACACCCCATATGCCACAACAGAATGGGGTGGTCGAGAGGAAGAACAAAAGCATCGTAGGTGTAGCATGAGCAATGTTTCATGATTAAGTCCTACCACTACACTTGTGGGCTAAGGCATGCAACACAAGATTTTTTTTCATAACCATAGCCTGCATCGGATACTTGCGATAAAGACACCAGCGGAGGCTTATTTCAGTAAGAGACCATATGTTGGTCACTTCAGGATTTTTGGGTCATTGGTATATTTCCATGTGACCAAAGATGCACGGAAGAATATTGAGCCAACAATAGAGTTAGGGATATTTTTGGGGTACATTGATACACCTCACAACTATCAAGTGTACTTTCCGACTAGCAGGATGATAGTGGTTCACAAGGATGTCAGATTCGATGAGGAGAAGGTAATGTGAGTTTCCCTTGGGAGGGAGCTTGAGCTACAAGCGATTGAGAAGATTTTATCTCCTAAGGTTGAGGAGCCTCAGATTTATGTGGAGTAGCCACATGCAGAGGATCTAGGAGTGGAGACACCCACTCAGGCAGAGTCTTCTAGAGATGAGAGAAAGTGCACCAGAGAGATTGACAGGTTATTGCATGATGCATAGGAGAATGTGGGAGCACCCACATCTCAGCGCAAGCACAGGAGATCACCTGAGAGGTACAATGGATACATGGCTCTCATGAGTGGATGTGTTGAGACAAAGCCATCTTCCTTTGAGGAGGCAGTGCAGCAACCAGTTTGGGTTGATGCCATGGTAGAGGAGTATGACTCCATAATTTGTAACATTATTTGGGATGTGGTCCTGAGACTGGAGGACAAGTCAGTGGTGAGATATCGATGTCTTTACATGGTAAATAAAGTTGCAGATGGTAGCGTGGAGAAGCATAAGACCAAGTTTGTAGCCTATGGCTTTTCACAAGTAGAGGGGATTGACTATGATGAGACCTTTGATCTTGTTGCAAGGAACTCATCGATCTAATCTATATTGGCACTATCAGTGCAGATGGGTTGGAAGATACATCAGATGGATGTAAAGACAACCTTCCTTAATGGAACAATTGAGGAAGAGGTGTACATAGAGCGGCTTGAAGGTTTTGAGACCTTCGACCGTGAGTCGCATGTGTGTCGACTCAAGAGGGTGTTGTATGGGCTGAAGCAAGCACCTCATTCTTGGTACACCATGATCGATAGCTACTTCACCAGGTTGGGCTTCATCAAGAGTGAAGTAGATGCCAACCTATACCACATAGTGGTGGAAGGTAAATTGTTGATCATTGTGTTATATGTTGATGATTTAATTTTGACAAGTGATGATCAATTGATCAAGTCTTGCAAGGAGGACCTTGCAAGAGAGTTTGAGATGAAGGACATGGGGCTCATGCATTACTTTCTAGGCATGGAAGTATGGTAGGGTGATGGGGAATTATTTGTTTCTCGAGGTAAATATACCAACAAGATACTTAGGAGATTCCGCATCGAGAGCAACAAAACCATGGAGACTCCTCTATCATGTAACAGGAAGAAGGAGGATGCTACTTCAGGGGAAGTAGTGGAATTTATTTTTTATAGGAAGCTTGTGGGATCACTCATGTATTTGGTGAACACACAAACAGATATGTGTGTTGGAAATAATACTGAGAGGGGTGGTGAATCAGTATTATCAGATCAATACCTTAATTTTCAAAACTGATTTGTATACGCTACTTCAGCTCAATGAACTAGCATGTATACGCAACTATACTTAATGAAACGGCATATATGCAGAGATCTTTTGATTTTAGATAGAGGAGGAATGACCTATTATAGAGTTTTGTGAACCCAATGTTTCGGACAGCCAAGTGAGTCCATCATCAGGGGATGTGACAATAGATATTCTTCAACCTTAATGATGTATCCATGAGCTATACTTAGGGTATATATATAGGTTATTAAGGAATGATGTGAGAAATTAGGTCGGCCATTTTTTTATTTTTTTTAATATCATATATTATTATTTCTATTTCTATAATATTATTTATTTATTTATTTATTATTTAATTAATTGATTTTATTAGTATGTGTTTATTAGCTACTATTAAGTTAGATGGTGGATTGAATTAATTAATTTATATTTTATAGGTTTAATTATTATGTTTACTAATTTAATCTATATATAGAATTAATTATTTGAATAAATGATTACTTAATTTAATATGTGTTTAATAATTATTTATTTTTTAATGTTGTATTTATTTATTTATTTTTTCTTTATTTTATTTATTTTTAAATTTTAATTTTAATTTAAAAAAATATATATATATTTAATCAACTCTTTTAATAAAAAATATAAAATAAACAATAAATTCCACTACTTCCCCTGAACCTATACCACTTGAAACAAAATCTGTACCAAGATCTTCTAAGATAATGCCAACAATGCATTATTAGAAGCATATTCTCCCCCTGAACCTGTGTCAGATGTTCACTGTTAGATCTGATTATTTCATATATCAGAAGAGTTATCAAGGCATCATCATCAATCAGATATACATCAAGTTGTCAACAACTTATGAGAGCTAACATATTTCCACATGTCATCAATAGACTGCAACCATCATTAAGCAGAGCAGATAATTCATGGAACCATATCAGACTCCTTTCTCCTGAGTCCGGCCCACTACTTTTCCTCAAAACAACATATACACGACTACGCTTCATGAAACTCATGTATAACCACCTTTCTCTGAAGAAAATAGAATTTAACAGCAAGATGATGCAGCAACTACTCCCAAATTTTGTCTGAGGTATTCAAATGTCTCTCTACATAGTGGTTTAGTGAATATATCAGCAACCTGTTCTTTGGAGGGAACATACTCCAATTTGACCTTTTGTTCAAGCACTTGTTCATGTAGAACATGATATTTGATGGGTATGTGCTTGGTCTTGGAGTGCATGACTGGATTCTTTGAAACACTGATGGCACTCGTGTTATCACATAGAATGGAGATGGGTGGAGTACATGTGATTTGAATTTCTTGCAATGTTTGCATCATCCAAAGTAGTTGTGTGCAGCAAGATGTAGCAGCCACGTATTATACTTCAGCTGTAGATAAAGCAATTGAACTTTGTTTCTTGCTAAACCAAGACACTAACCTGGAACCCATATAGAATGCACCACCACTAGTTCTTTTTCTGTCATCAACACTTCCTACCCAATCTGCATCTATATATGCATGAAGTGTAAGATCTGTATCTCTAGGATATCATAAACCAAAGTTCTGTGTTCCTTGAAGATATTTGAAAACCCTTTTGACTGCTTGAAGGTGTGTTTCCTTAGGATTTTCTTGGAATCTTCCAACTATTCCCACTGAATGCATGTTGTCTGATCGGGTACCTATTAGATAAAGCAGACTGCCAATCATGGATCTATAAGTTGGTTGATGTACTGCTATTGATTCATCATTTGAGCTCAGATTGCATCCTGTTACCATTGGGGTACATACTGATTTAGAATCTTCCATGTGTACTTTTTCAGGATCTGTTTGAGATATTTGGGCTGAAAGAGAAAAATACCATCTTTATTTTGTTGAATTTGTAGACCAAGAAAGTCGGTAAGCTCACCAATCAAGGACATTTCAAATTCTTGCTAC
This sequence comes from Pinus taeda, assembly GCA_000404065.3. Classification (NCBI taxonomy): domain Eukaryota; kingdom Viridiplantae; phylum Streptophyta; class Pinopsida; order Pinales; family Pinaceae; genus Pinus; species Pinus taeda. The sequence goes on along the minus strand of APFE030914990.1, from coordinate 28,729 downwards.
ATTACTGAGGCAAAATTCTGACTCGTGGATTCTTCATTGCTACCAAAAATGATATCATCAACATACACAACAATTATTAGTAATTTATCAGTGTCCATCTTTGTATATAGATTGCTATCTGCTGACCCCTTTGAAAAACCTTGTCGGTGGAGATATTTGTCAAGACGGTAATACCATGCCCTTGGAGCTTGTATTAGACCATAGAGAGCTTTTTTGAGATTTCATACAAGTTTTGCATCATTTCCAGGTATGAATCCTTCTCGTTGTTCAATATAGACTTCTTCTTCTAAGTCTCCATTAAGAAAGGCAGATTTTACATCCATTTGGTATACTTTGAATTTCTGAAAACTAGAAAGGGCAAGAAACATTCTTATGGCTTCAAGTCTAGCAACAGGTGCAAATGTTTCTTCAAAATCTATACCTTCTTGTTGAGCATATCCTTTACAGAGAAGTCTAGCCTTGTTTCTAATAACTTCTCCATTTTTTGTTCAGCTTGTTTTTGAATATCCATTTAGTTCCTATGATATTCTTATCATGAGGTCTAGGAACTAATTCCCAAGTATTATTCTTTTCAATTTTCTCAAGTTCTTCATTCATGGCCTTGACCCAACATTCATCTTTGCATGCTTCATTTACATTTTGAGGTTCGGTGGAAGATAGTAACGCTAGATAGCTTCAAGCTTCGACAATGGTTCTTCTTGTTTTCACACCTTCCCCTTTTTCCCCTAAAATTTGATTTTCCGGATGATTTTTCTGAACATACCTAGACGGAGTCTTTTCTTATATTGTAATCTCTTCTTATGGTGCTTCATTGGTTTCTTCTTCAAAATCAGTGTGATTTGATGTGGGAAAATTTTCCTCATCTTCTTCATTGTCATAACCTTCGGGTTTTATTTGTTTTGGATTTTTGCATGCTTCATCAACCACAACATCAATACTTTCAATAATTTTCCCAAGTCTTTTATTATAACATTTATATCCTTTACTTCAGGAAGAGTAGCCAAGAAGAATGCCTTCATCTGCTCTAGGTTCAAACTTACAAAGTTTTTCATCGGTCCTTTTGGTGTAACATTTTCTTCCAAAAACTTTGAAGTATTTTATAGTGGGAGTCTTACCATACCAAATTTCATGTGGAGTTTGAGTGTTGTTTACCCAAACATTTGCTTGATTGAGAATATTGACAACGACGAATGCAGCTTCACCCCAGAAGGTTGCAGGAGTTCTAGATTCATCTAGCATAGCATGAGCCATTTGTTGAACAGTTCTGTTTATCCTTTCTACCATTCCATTTTGCTGAGGAGTCCTTGCAATGGAGAATTGCCTTTTTATCCCATGTTGTTCACAAAAGTCAAAGACTTCATCCGAGGTAAATTCCCCTTCTCGATCAGATCGGAGGCATTTGATTTTACGATCTGATTCATTTTCAACCAAAGCTTTGAAGGCTTTGAATTTTTCAAATGCTTCATCTTTATACTTTAGAAGACCTATCCAACACATTCTGGAAAAATCATCAATGAATAATATAAAGTATTCTTTTCCACGAGGTGGCTTTTTCCTTGATGGTCCACATAAATCAGTATGAACAAGTTCAAGAGGCTTACTAGCTAGCCCTTCCTTTTTGATGAAGTGAGATCTGGTTTGCTTACCGAATTGACATGATTTGCATATAGTATTTTCAGGAATGTTGATATTTGGAAGATCATGAGCAGCCTAGAATCTACATGCTTTTCTTATTTGAGAAAAGCTTAGATGCCCCAATCTTTTGTGCCATAGCCAATTTTCATCATTTTTGCTTAGATAACACTGTTGTTGTCCTCCCTTAAGTATGTATAGGTTTTTTGGAGTTCTTGTACCTTTGATCATGGTTTCTCCTATATCAAACTCCCAAACAACACATCCATTTGATCGAAACACTACTTCATTTCCTTGGTCACACATTTGACTCACACTCAATAGGTTATGCTTTAAGCCATCAACATACATAACATTCCCAGCTTTAACTTTTTCTTTCAAGAAATCAGAGCCTTTACCTTTTATGACCGCAAGAGTGCCATTTCCAAATGAGACATTATTTTCCTTTTCTAAGGCATTATATGAGTGTAGTTTTTCTTTGTCACCTGTCATGTGTTTTGAGCATCCACTATTGATGCACCACTGGTTTTCTTGTCCTTCTGTATACAAGGCTATACCACATCTTTCTATTCGCGGTTCTTTCTTTCTCCATATTTTTGGATTTAATGTAGTTTGCTCCTTTTGAGATATTTGCTGAAATTTACTCCTGCATTCAGATTCTTCATGGGCAAAATTGTTACAGATTGAGCATTCTATTTCATTTTCAAGAAGAGAAAAGTTATTATAGGAACTTTTCTTGATCCTTGTCACATTCCTTTGATTTCATGCTTCTCTAGTCATGATGGTTCTGTAAGCAACACATTGAGCAGCTTTGTGTCCAAAATTATGACATGAGAAACATTGACCATTAAAGAAGTTCCTACGATTATCGAATCTACTGACCTGATGATTGTAGTTTCTATTGATATTTGTCTTTGAAGAAAATTGAGTACGATTTACCTGAGGTTGATTGTGGCTTCTGTTCATCCTTGAAGTAAATTGAGCCTGGTTTACTTGGTGATCTGCTTTATGCCTTTGCTGACGATTGTCAAACTATTCACTGCTCTTTGTTGCATCAAGATAACTTTTAGTGGAGGTTGACGGCTTCTATGATTGAGATGCTTCTTCAGTATATCCAAGACCTGTCTTTATCAGAGGAGAATGCTACACTTTGATATTTCCATTTAAGGTTTCTAATCCTTTAGAAAATCTAAGATTGAGAGCTTTTTTTTTCTCAAGATCCTTTCTTAGACCCACAATTTCACATTCTAGTTTTTCATTGTGTTTTTCTCTTTCACCAAGTTGGTATGTCGAGGTATCTATAATCATATTCTTTTCTTCTAAGCAGATTTTGAGTTTAGAGATTTCTTCATAAAGGTCATCTTCATCTAAAGCATCAAAAAATTCGTCATCTCATAAGCCATCAAAAGTCTATAGTCATTACTATTTTCATCTTCATCACTATTTGATAAACCATTGCTATCTTCATGAGTATAGTAGCTCTTTTTACTTACACTTTGTTTTCTATTCCATTTTGCAGATTCCTTCCCTTTATCATATTTATCTTTATGAGGACATTTGGCAGCATAATGGCCAACTCTACCATAGGAAAAACATTTGAAAGGTAGTTTACCTCTGAATCTTTCGGAACCCCGTTGAAGCTTCTTGACAAAGTTTACTTCCTCTTCTTCTTCTGAAATATGTCCTGATTCATTGAGTTCTTCTTTTCTTTTTGCTGAAGCTTTAAATGCGGCTTCTCTCATATCTGATGGACCTCCTTTTCTCATCTCAAAGGCAGTTAAGATTCCATGAAGCTGTGTCATAGTAATAGTTTGTAGATCCTGCTTTTCTTCTATGGTAGATACTTTTGATTCAAATTTAGCAAATAAGGATCTTAAAAATTTTCAACTAAGGTAACTTCCTTTATCTCTTCACCCAGATTTTTTATGCAATTAACAACCTCATCTATACGTAAGAAGTAACTAGCTATACTTTCATCATTGTGCATCTTGAGAGTTTCATATTGAATTCTGAGAGCTTGCAGTTTAGCACATTTTACCTGAGTCTCCTTCGTAGCTTAGAACGATTTTGTCCCATATTTCTTTGGCTAATTTGAGCTACATAACTTTGACAAAATCTGATTTTGATAGACTTCCCAATAATGTATTGACAGCCTTGGCTTTGGTTTCATATTGCTTTTACTTGTCGTATCTGTAGGAATTGATGATGGAAATGTATATCATCCTTCCACGATTTCCTAGACATCTGTTCCAAGAGACTGAAGATAGGTTATGGTTCTTACCTTCCAATAAACAAAGTTGCTCCCATCAAATATTGGTGGTCTGATGGATCCCCCTCTTTCTTGATTACTCATTATGATGGATCTTCCTTCAAGCGATCAAGCTTCTTCTGAAGGACTTGCTATGATACCAATTGTTGGAAATAATACTGAGAGGGGGGGTGAATCATTATTATCAGATCAATACCTTAATTTTCAAAATTGATTTGTATATGCTACTTCAACTCAGAGAACTAGCATGTATATGCAACTATACTTAATGAAACCAACGTATATGTAGAGATTTTTTGATTTACCCAAATTATCATGTAGTGAACTATAATTAATATATCAGGAATTCATTAGACAATGCAGTAAAGCAGAATAAAGCATCACACAAGCAACACACATAAGGACCAAAATATAAGGTGGAAACCCAATGTGGGTTAAAACCACCTGCTGCAATCGTCTTTGTCTTCTTTTAATAATAAGAAAACTATGTTTACAATTTTTGTACTGGTGCAGTCTTATACCAGTACACAGTCTTCTACCTACAGAAGGCTACAACCTTCTCTCATTCTCCAACTTCTACTGGAAGGGAGCTACAACCCCCTAGCTTTTGTACTAGCTGATATGTTTACGAGTACCTAGGTGCCAGCCTACAAAAGGCTACAATCTTCTCTTTTCTTCCAAGGACCATGTTTCATAAATTTTTAGATTGGATCCATCAACATCATCATTCAATCATCAAATATATCTACATCAATCAATCTCCTTTTGAACCAATCACAACCGAATTAATCAATCACTTAGACAACCCATCAATCTGATCATTCAAAATTTTGTCACCAAAAAATAATAACTAGAACTCAAGCTAGAACCTAGAACACTACAACAACAAATAGCAGCAACTAAAACATAGATTATAAGGTATATGCTACTTTCATGTGCCAAACTTGCGTGTATACGCGCTTTCCTCAAAGCCAACTAGCGTATACATATTGTTATAGACATTTTTGGGCACTGCAACCCCAATCATAAATGTCCATCAACTAAGGGCTCCTAAGTCCCTAAAAGTGTTGCTTCACTACCTAAAGGAACAAGGTTAGCTGATTACATCATCTCCCAGAAGTTCTCCACTA